>CM061531.1:28157878-28321843 GCA_030545055.2 Neoaliturus tenellus | reverse complement strand
AAGACGGCGATGCTGTAAACCTGAAATACATCAAGGACAACTGTATTTTACAAGATGGTGATGAAATCGATTGTCATGGGAAAGTGTTGTCAAATGTAAAGTTCGGTTCTCAACCAAAAGACGCTGTTACTATGGAACAACTATCTAAAGAATTAAAAAGGGGAACATCGAATTTGTAAAACATGAAGATGCCGTGCTAAAGCGAGGAGATACATTTATACATGAAATGAAAAGTTTGATTTAATGCAAGAAAAAATGATGAATGGGATGCAGGACATAAAACAATAACAAATGGAAGATTTGGTATAAAAGATTCGGATGTACCTTTGATGGTACAAACATTAATTGCGAGTGGTGGTAGATTAGGTACATACGATGGTCGTAATAGAAGAATAAAAAATATTTATCCTGGTTATGAGATGATGATTGTGTTACATTGAGACAAACAATAACTTGGGATAAACACTTGGGACCAAATATGATGCAAAGATGAAGAAAATAATTAATATTTTACCAGGAGAAGATTTAAATGATGCTGCTACTATTGGACAAGTCATAACAACGTCAAAAAGTGATTCGACCGCTTACACGTGTAATGATAAACGTATTATGCAGTTACACGATCCTCAACATCCGAAAGATGCTGTAACTTTAGATTGTTTAATAAGAATAGTGGGAAACTTACTTATCGATACCCACAATCATAATAGCTAGTACAACGAGTCATGTGATGATTCAACCCGATGAACGAGAAGCTTGGATTAAAAATAGAATCATAAATCAGTATATAATTAATTTGAATAATTAAATATTTAAATATAAAACATTGCGCACGAGTTATTCATTTATGTAAAGCAGCTCGTGGAGTAAACACGCTGGTTATATAAGACAACATAATGAAGACCGCACCTCTCAGTCATCGTCAAGGACAGCGACAAGAAAGGACTGGTATAACATCAGCTGCGTTATCCCTTCTAAGACGGATTCCTGTTGGTGCTGTTCTAAATCGAGCAATAGACGCTTTACATACGAATTTCATCTGCCCGGAGGCTATCAATATTGTGGACCCGGAACTAAGTTGGCAAAACGTTTGGCAGAGGAGATCCTGGAATTAATAAATTAGATCAAGCTTGCAAAGAACACGATATAGCGTATTCCAAGTTTGCAGATTCAACAAATAGATCAATAGCGGATAGAGCACTAGCGGAAAAAGCTGGCAAAGGGTTAAATCAAGTGACGCCAGTATTGCGGAAAAAGCAGCAGCTTGGGCAGTGACAACAGCCATGAAGACGAAAGCTAAGTTTGGTGGTGGAAGACGACGCGGGAGAAAACCTAGTAAAAAAGAAGCTGCAAAAAGGGGCGGGAACATCAAAAGAAGACGTCGCACTAACCCTAAAAGGAAAGTCAAGAAAACATCCATATGGTCAATGGTAAAAAACGGATCGGGTCTTTACTTAAGACCGTACGTGTGTATTAAATGAGAAGAATAAATTGATAATTCCAAATGAAGCATTAACAAACTATCAATTGTCAAAATATGTGAAATGTTTAAGAATACCATTCTTCAGAGGAGTTTTTATGAAAGATACATTACCAAATAGAGTGTGGAAAAATGAAACTGGAATAGTAAACTTAGACTCTAATTATGGACCAGGTACTCATTGGGTATGTTATAAAAAACTTGGAGAAAATGTTTACTACTTTGATAGTTTTGGAAATTTACCGCCACCAAAAGAACTTCAACATTATTTTCGGGACTCCAAGAATATATTCTACAACTACAAAAGAGAGCAACCTAGCAATACAGAAATATGCGGACATTTATGTTTAGAGTTCCTAGCGAAGAGCGTCAGTCAGCTTTAAGATGTCATCGTATACAGTGTCGCTGAGCGGAAATTCGTCAACATTGAAAAGTACACTTTTCCCAGCATTACGTTTATCTACGGACAAACTATGGGAAGCAGCATTATTGGATTTGACTACATACAATTCAATTCCCAATGTTACAGAAGGAAAAAATAATTTACTACATTATTATGAGAGTAAAGATGAAAAAGGAAATTATTCACAATTAAAAATAATTCCATTATCTACAGGAGCATATGAAATAGACGATATAAACCAAGTATTACAAAAGAAACTTGGAGAAGAAAACATTTGTATAAAAGGTAATAATAATACATTAAAAGCAGAAATAACTTCAAAGTATTATATAGATTTTAGCTTAGACCACTCAATCGGCAATTTGCTCGGATTTTCAAAGAAGAAAGGAATTTTAGCTCCTGGAAATGATTATACTGGCGATACAACAGTAACAATATTAAAGGTGAACAGTATTGATGTAACGTGTAATATTATACACGGATCATATAGAGATGGAGTAAATCAACACATACTACATACATTTTACCCCACAGTAGCTCCTGGTTTTAAAATAGTTGAGAAGCCACAAAACCTGATATACCTACCGTTAAACACCAGTTTCATTTCAGACATCGTACTGAACATATTGGATCAAGACGGCATTAGTGTTGACTTTAGAGGAGAAACAATAACTATACGGTTACATATCAGAGCAGCAACATAAATTCAACATGGGATTATCATTTAAACCACAACGGAAGAGTCGGGAGCTCAGTAGCTCCTCAACATTCGACGAGTTAACACCGGACAACATACGCTTCCTACAGAAGATCGGGCTAAAACTTGCCAACCATGGATATACTGGATATAGCGCAAGGACCGACATTCGACGAAACCCTATGGGAGAAGGAATATCACACTCACAACCCTTACACTTCATCAAAATTAAATAATAATGATGAAATAAGGATTCCCATTCAACAACAAGATATCTACACATTACCATGTGAAAGTTATTTATATATCGAAGGAAGAGTAACAACATTGGATGGAAAATCTGGTTCAACTGTTCCTTTTATAAATAACCCTATGGCATATCTGTTTGATGAAATTAGATATGAGATATCTGGAGTAACAGTTGATTCAACAAAAAAAGTTGGTATATCAACAACTTTGAAAGGATTGACTTCAATAACACCCCATGAAAAGAATTCTTTAATCTCGGCTGGATGGGTGACTCCTGATAAAGACACTATTACTCCTAATTCAAAAGGTTACTTTGATTTTAATGTGCCTTTACGATTGCTTTTGGGATTCGCAGAAGATTACAAGAGAATAATAATAAATGTAAAGCAAGAACTGGTACTGCTCAGATCTTCAACGAATAAGGATGTAATACAAGCGCCAAGTGGAACAAAAGATGCCGATTTGGAATGGCAACTTCAATTGGATAAAGTTGTATGGAGAGTACCACATGTCAGATTGGCAGATGAACATCGAGTATTATTATTGAAAAAATTAAAATCTGACCGTGATATTGTAATACCATTTAGAAGTTGGGAATTTCATGAATACCCCATATTGCCTCAAACAGAAAGACAAACATGGACTGTTAAAACCTCTACTTATTTAGAACGAGCAAGGTACATAATAGTCGGTTTTCAGACTAAACGAAAAGATGTTATAACTGCGCACGCTGGTCAATTTGACCATTGCAAGATAAAGAATTGCAAAGTTTTTCTAAACTCTCAGTTCTTTCCATATGACAGTTTAAATGTTTCATTTGACAAAAAACGTTATTCCATTCTATATGACATGTATGCAAGATTTCAATCGTCATATTATGGTAAGACAAATACACCACTACTATCACCAGAACAATTTTATTCAAAAGCTCCAATTGTTGTAATCGATTGTTCAAAACAAAATGAATCTGTGAAATCTTCAAGTGTAGATATAAAAATTGAAATGGAATTTGAAGATAAAATACCAGATGGAACTTCAGCATACTGTTTAATTCTACATGACAAAATAGTTACTTACACACCGCTGACAGGAATTGTGAAGAATGTACTTTAAAAAAGATTAATACAACATCTGCACGATTTGTAAGGTTTTTACAAAAGATCAACAATATCTAGGTCATCTGCGAGTATAAAAGCGAGAAAGAAGAGCTGGAAATTCATTTCATCTTTGATTGTCGTATGGGTAACATCGTCCGCAAGATGAGTTCTGCTACATCAAGTGCTAATGAAGAAACTACACCTCTTATGGCTGACAATAGTTTGGATATAGAAAGACAAGTTGAACAGGAAATGGAAGAGTTCCTCAAGTTTAAACATAAGAAGACAGACGAAGAGGAAGTTGAAAAAGAAACGAAGAAAAGGAAAATTGAAGATAACATTTCTACCAACATTTTAATGGAGGTATTTCTTAGAATATTTTATCCTATTTCTTCTTGTATGACAAAGACTGTGTCTGCTGGAGTAATGAAATCATTGGATTACTCTCCAACTGTTATTTTGAATCACGGATCTAAAATGGTAACCTTCACAGAATCTTCTTGGGAATCTTTTATGAAACATATTCATCTTTTGGAATGCTATTTGAGTAACAATACGTTTGGAAGAAAAACAAAACTAGGTTTGTTCGAATCAAATATTGAAATCGATATTGTTAAACAACGTGGTCAACAACTAGTTCGATTTAGAGATTTAACTAAATATAATATAAAAATACATTTGACAAAAGAAGAGTTTTACGCTTTAACTTGTGCTACTGGTCCTATAACAAGATATTTAAAACAGCTAATATTCTCAAGTACAATTATCAAAGATTATTTAACTGATGCATTGGATAGACAACCATATGTTCCAATCCTATACGGTCCAGTAGATACTTCAATCTTCAATAGGATCCCGCATGAAGTAGAGATGTGGAGACAGTTACACCACAATCAAACCAACTTTAATTTAGATGAAGAAAAAAAGCAAGAAAACAAGGAAAACGAATCACGTTTCAACAATCAACAATCAACAACAAATTAAACAGACAAAGAATATTTTAAGTAAGAAGAAGAAGAATGTTGGAGTATAAAAGGCTGTCAATCCGCATTGACATACCAGTTGTCTACTGAACGTCATCATGGATAAACGAGTTTCATTCTCTAAGAAGACGGAAATAATGGAAGTAAAGCGAGGTATCATAGAGTTTCAGGCATTCCGTGGTAATGATGGAAATTTTATAATTAAAGAGTTAGTGGTACTAGATATGATAACATCTGTTGTTTATCATTTTTTATTCATGCCTCCTTTGCCGTTCAACAGATTAACAACCAAAGCTAAAGTAACAAACAAATGGTTGATGAAACATTTTCATAATCTAACATGGGATGAAGGTTTTATAACCTACAATATGATGCCACACATTATGAATCATTTCTGCAAAGAGTTCAAAACTATTTTTACAAGAGGATTGGAAAAAGCAAATTGGATACAAGCATATACAAACCATGAAGTGATAAATGTGCAAATGGAGAAAGATTTTTATTGCTACTTTGCTAACATCTGTATTGCATCTAAAAACTTTAAACATCGGCAGTCTCAATGTGCTTTAAAGAACGCATATCGTTTGAATGTCTATCTCCAGCAAAGTGGTGGGGGAAGCGATGGGTATAAAAGCGAGAGCGGCACTATGACAATGCATGAGTATTACTCTAACCTCCGAGGAGTCAACACCTCTGACGCGCAAGCACAAGAAGAAGAAGACGAACAATAGTAAGAAAAAATAATGGCATCGCAAACTTTTCTACAGTCGCTTGTTGATCAATTCAACAAACATTCTAAATCTACAATACTACCGACTAAGAAATGTTCAGAATTGAAAGAAGAAAAACATTACATTATTCACACTATTAAGAAGATGGAAACATCAGTTGGAGACGCCATCAATTGCACATTGAGTGAAGCACCCTACACACCTGGTGATGAACCGAAATTTCAAGTATTTCTTCCCAAACGCTTCGTTCAACTGCTGCAGAATGAAGATTTACGACTGATTCACCCCGGCGCACTCTATTTGGCATCCCACGGTCCTAGTGGAACCAACTCTACTGAACTTACACTTCATGTTATGCCTACTAGCAACTAGTCTGTAGTTTATATATACTGTTGTACATGTGTGTAACTGATTTTAAATAAATAAAAAATAAAAATGAAAAAAAAAATAATAAGAAAAGGCAACATATCGATAGTGTTTCTGCACTATCGATATGTTGCTTTTTTTAAAAACACGTTTGGATGACCTTGACCTAGTTTCGAGGGTATATAAAGGCCGTAATTTTCTTGAGGATCTCATCAGTCTACGACTACCTTTCGTGCTGTACACATCTCTGTTGGCTCTCCAGTTATTACGAATAACAACATGTCTCTTAAGGTTAAGTGTGCATCATATGATACCACCACCATTACAACTTTTGAAGAACTCGACGATTTTATTAATGAACTGCGAGTGTTACTTGCCGGTGGTTATCGTTTAAATATTGATGTTTACGCTAACAACATGAGGATGTTTCCTAAACAGAAGTTCTGCAACGAAGAAGTATTCGTTTCCACACAACCTTCAACTACAACACCATCTACTCAAAGTAATGTTAAGTTCCAGAAATATTACTAATGTTAAATAATATCAAGTGGTCGCTGTAGCATCTATAAAAGGACCGTGTAACCTAACAGAATCATCATTTGCTCTCCAACTGACGCAGCGAAAACAACTACTAATACCATGTTGTACAGAATGATGATTGAATTCAATGGAAAAATCTACGGAAAAGACTATCAAAGTGTAGAACAAATGACGTCCGATCTTCAAGTATTGACTAAAGAGGGATTCCAACCAAAATTAATTCTAAAATTTCCTGAAGTACATCCACTCTCCACTGAAGATCTCATCGCCATGGCTAAAGAAGAAAAAGAAAAATACAAACAAGATGTAAAGAAAGAAAAAGAAAATGAAAACTCAGTATCTTAAATAAATACATCTTACACTTGTAAGATGATCTTTTTTAAAACTCCATTTGGATGACCTTGAGATTACCCCCACCACTTTTCCTAGTCTATAAAACACGCTATCCTACACTATACAACTTCATTTCTTGCCAACACTTAGAAGCGCCAACATGGAAGGGAAGAAAAACAAGGACGCACCGCGCTACTGTTGTGAACAAAAATGCACCGATTTAGGAAGATGGATGGTAGACGGATTAGCTTGTACAAAGTGTGAATTCTTCGGATCCTGTTACTGCAAATGCAAGACAAAGCAACTACCACCACCGGAATTGCGAACCATCAAGATTTATAAATCACGATACTTCCACACTTGCTGTTCCAGAGGTGTTTTAAATTTCATCCGGAAAACTTGGTCAATTGTCGAGAGTGCAATGCATATTATAAAGACGACTTTTGTACATGCATCATAGTGCATGCAAGTACAGATCAGATTGGTCTACTGATCCTGTTGAAGCTTCAGATGTATAGCTGTAGTCACTGACTGCAGCCCTTTTTTAAAACTCCATTTGATTGACCTTGAGATTACCCCCACACACTTATTTTTTACAACATATATTCTACGGATCATTCGATACGCCTTCTCATTCTTATTTCATTACTCGCACTGAGAACAACATGGATGATAAATTCATTTCCTTTCAACATTTAATTACCGACAGAGAAGAGATGGAAGAACTATTCCAAAACTTACTCACACTCATTGATAACTATCCTTTAAGATGGATCAACATCAACAGTGCAATACGTCAATCCTACCAAAATATTTTCATCCTCATCATCATCTTCTGCCACCTCCATGTCTTCATCGTCGCAAAGTGCAGAGGAAGAGGAACAGACAACTAATGGTGTTAAAATTGTTGAATTAAACGACGAGGAACAAGAAATGCAAGCTCTGGTTAAATATAAATTTAATATTTAATTTACAAACATTATTAGTATTCTAACTTAAAAATACAACTAATGGTTATCTTAGTACACCTCCTACTACCTACCCGAACGGCGTTTCGCTGCGAAATGCGCTGGCCAACGATTCGCATGGGGGTATATCAATCTTCCCCCACCACGCCACCACCCTCCCACTTCCCCCACCACGCCACCACCCCTCCACTTCCCCCTCCACCGCCCTTGCCCGCATATAAGCGAGCCGCTGACTGACGCTCGCCATTTGTTTCCGACTCCCGTACGATGAACAACGATCCGCTAGCACTAATGAAATCTACTTTTGTAATTAGAACAAGACATGATTTAAAAGATATAATGGAAACTTTAGAAGATATTATAGACAAATTCCACTGCATCACTATGAATTTGGAACTTGCTTACGGTTGTCCAACATGCGATAGAGTTGAGACTGAAGATGAAGATAGTTTGCTAAAACTCACTCCTGCATCCTCCAAACTACACCGACAGCTGACGACGACGTTTGATCGGACACACAACTGTTTTTTTTTTCTTTTTTTTTTTTTAACCCCCACCACTTTCCAGTAAATATGCCCTGTCCTCATCTTCGTTTCTCATTTCATCGCCAACTTTCCGACCGTCAACACCGCTCCCGTTTCACCTACAGAAATTAAAACAAGCACACAAACATGATGGATGATTTTTTCACTTAAAACACAATTGAAGAGGACAGACTCAAACTAGAGATCAACAGGCTGCAATTGGAAACGGAAAATCAACAAGGGATGGTTCGCCTGCTGCAACTGTTCAAATGCGTACTGTGCATGTTGTGCGTCTACCTTCTCTTCGCCACCACCTTCGCGTCTACCACTCCCTCACCAGTGGACGGCACTCCAACACCTCTCTGCACAAGAACACGACTTTGATTTAATTTTAAAATAAACTAAAACCTCCAACCCCGAAGCCGCCCCACCCTCCCCATTCCCACCGAGCCCCTGCGGCTCCACTTTTTTAAAACCCCCTCCGGATGACCTTGACCCCACTTCCCAAACCATCATCACTGTCACCCCCACCCACACTTCCAACCCCACACCTGCCACTTCCAACCGCTGACCTTGACCTGAGCCAGGAGTAACCAAAAGACACTACTTATATATATATATATATATATATATATATATATAATATAATATAACTCTCGTAAAAACGGTCCCGATCGAGACCAAATTTGGTAGAGATGTGTAATTCTACCTCTATTTGGATGAGTTCGTAAACCAGATATATCAACCTACCCTAAGGGTTTTGTACCCCAAAAATGGGCGTTTTGTTTGCTTCTTTCATATGTAATTTTTTTAAATTAAAAAATTTTATTTTCACTACTGGATTTTTTTTTTTTTTTTTTGGTTGAGATTCAACAATTTACGTTAAAAATCTTGGTGGGCAGCAAAACTGCATACTCTTTTCTCATGTTAATCATGAGAAGAATAGGCAAACTCTTTATTTATGGGACAGATATCGATGAAACTTAGTATAATATGGCTTCATATGGTCCAAATAAATTTGTTATGCTTAAAATCATAGATTAAGCATACTCCTCAAGAGGAGTATGCTTAATCTATGTTAAAATCTACTTTTAGTGTTTCCCATGGCAGCATAACTGCATACTCTTTCCCTCATATTTATCATAAGGAGAATAGACATTTATTTCCTATTTATGAGCATGTAATGAAATTTTGGTTACAGGTTCATCTGCTCAAAATTAATATTACTAATTTGGAAATTCGCTGAGTACGCATGTCTGCTGCGACGGGGGGTATTTTCTTCAGGTCTCAGCCATCAGAATCAAACAAGATGGCACATAATTTACTGCCAATGTTATGTTTTATTTTGTTGTCGTGTTTTTTGGAAATAAAAATATTCCATTCAAAATAAATACGTAAACTTGTAATTCCGCTGACAGCATAGGAAATTTAATACCCCCGTCGCAGCAGACCTGCGTATTCAGCGAATTTACATTAGGATTCAATTTTTTTCAACTTCCCCTATAAACACCGTGGGAACGAGAATATGTTTGCTGTCTTGGGGGTATTGCAAGTAGATTTAGGGAAATCCATTCCCAGTGCATGTAACTAAATTGCATCAAATTCGGATATTTTTCATTTTCCCAAAAACCCCATAGGAGTCTTGAGGTGAGAAGGTAGGTTTGCCGCCATATGGGTGCTGTAAGTAATATAAGTTAAACCCTACCTAGTGAATGTACATACAAAATTTAATCAATAGATGTCAATAAATAAGTGGGATACAGGGTTTTGTTAATTTCTCATAAGAATAACATGGAAAACCTATTTTTGGATTTTCTCCGGAACCTGTTAAGCCATATGAAAAATTCAAAATACTAAATTGATTGTTTCTGTAAGCTCCTATAATTGTTCAAGTTAAAATGGTTGAATTTCGAAATCTTATGTTCAGAAATGCTAAAAATACATTTTTGACCGTTTTGAAATCTTTTAAAACTCCATTCTCATAATCCGATAATGCTGATTCGCGAACTCATGAAAATAGACCTGGTACTACACCTTCATACCAAATTTCATCAAAATCGAAGGTCCCTGTCAAAAGTTATCAGTACCACGGACACACACACCATATATATGAAAAGAACGAACAATTCGTAAAAGCGTACTCCTTATAGGGAAATTCGCTGAAACAGAACCAATTATATTTGGTCACCTTCTAAATTATACTCTCAGTAAGATCATACTTACCTTTACGCCTCAAGACTGTGAAATACATAAATTGACTTACCATCAATTTATTATTTTATATTACTAAAAAATTATGTTGTTAAGAAACAAAATTCTTGTATTCAACCCAACTCAATTCGTAACGTAATGTTATAAATGAGTTTAAATTGCGCATTATATTGCATTATGTAAAACGTTATCGTCTGTGCAGAATTAATTGCATATCTCAGCATGCTTGTTTTTCAAGGTAGGGAGCGCCTGCAGAAAGTAATCGACTATCTATCTGTGGACAGTTGTGCCAATACTATTGTATCTCACTTAGCAGGCGCTTTAACAATGACTTTTATCATCTGAGTAGTTAAGTAAAATAGTCAATGGGCCAAGAAAATATGTTAAGGAATGTTATTGTCATTGTTGAATGTGTTTTATGCCCTGGTACAAGACATTATAAATGGTTATTTTATGGACTGATCACCAAAGCAACGATGGCGGCTTGGTTCTGAGAAGTCCAGTGTTAATATTCTCTAAACCCCAAAACCACTTGGAATATTATTAAAAAAGGAATTTTATTTGTAAATTTCATAAAAATAATTTGACATACATAATATGTAAAAGTTTAAATGATTGTTTGATAAGTTTTATGCATTCGTATGGAAATTGTTAAATGTTATTATAAAAATTTAATTGTAAAATTGTAAAGTTTCCTACCGCTCAAGATAAGAAATCCCACTTTATCCCTTAATTAACTAATTTCTTTTATTTGTTAATGTAATCCGTATTCATATATTTTCATTTTTAGTACGTTTATAGCATTTAATGGTATAGTAGATAATTGAAACATATTTTTAGCGAATTTCCCTATAGGGAACACGCTATACGGCAGTAGTTACGGTAAGACCTAAGCCCGAACCTATTATACTTTATTGTTTTGAGGTACCCCAGAGGCCAAAAACACCGTTTGTTCAAATTCATATATTATGTATGTATAAATATGTGCACGTTAATGCGGTAAGTTTCGAAAGAAACTTCCAATTTTGATGAAATTTGGTACAGAAGTGTAGAGCAGCATTCATCAGGTTAAGTTCTAAACCAGCATGATCGGACCATGGGAACGGGGTTTTATGGGGTTCCAAGTGAATAAAAAATGGGTTTTTGGCTTTTTTACCCTTGAGTTTTAATTTTAATATTGAGCCATTTTAAATAACTTAAAAAACAAACAATTTAGTATTTTGAATCATTAACTTAGCTTAACTGGTTACGGAGAAAATTCAAATCAATTTTCCCATGTTATTCTTAGGGGCAAATCTTTGAAAAGTTATATCTACTTATTTATCAACATAATAATCTCAATAACATGTGCATGAACCTTCACTATATAGGTGGGGAGGTACTAATATTTGATAAAAAAACCTGCAAGCCAGCAAACGTACATGCTAAATCCCTCGGTATTCTCATGAAAAATAAGTGTAATGTGAAAGAGATGGAGATAGTAAGGTATGTGTTCTTAATCGGCTGAACAGCTGTCTTCTGCATTTGTCTAATTTGGGATGTGTATGTTTTGGGTTTTGTAAGTAGATCATTAGTTTTGCATGTCAGCTTTGGATATTCACTTTTATTACTATAAAAATTTATTATAATATAAAATATGTATTGATGTACAAATTATTAAATAAAAATAACTAGGCTATCTGAGATATGTAATGCCATTAAATATATCATATGTCCTTGTAAATATTGATAACTTGTAAAGTTCTATGATAATGAAACAAAAATGTCTTTGGAAATTCGCTTAGTACGCAGGTCTGCAGGTACGCAGGGGGTAATTTAGATATGAACCATTGCTTCTAAAACTTTTACGAATGGTTGTTTTTATTACTAATCGATATCGCCTATTCTAGTGAACAACATTCGACCAAAATCCACTTTAATTAGGTGAGGATGTTTCTTTCCCTCCTTTTTTCTCAGCTTGTGTCAATGTTAGGAGAAATCCGCACATACCATCAGAAAGGAAGTGCTCTGTACATTAGCAGAAGGTGTCGTGCTAAATCGGTACATGCGAAAATCAGTGCTAAATCGGTACATGCGACAAATCAGTGCTAAATCGGTACATGCGACAAATCAGTGCTAAATCGGTACAGCTTGGGGTGACAGATGTTTAATGACCGTTTGACGAGGGTTTGATGCGAAGGCCATAAACAGAGGGAGTGCTGAATCGGTACACGACCTGCCTCGGCCGGGGCGGTACGCCGGCGGCGTCTACCGCCCCACACATTAGAATGCAGCACGATCTAGAGAAGCAGAATCCCACTAATTCACATCAACCCTCAGGCCTACATCCTACAGGTTTTCGAAGATTCAATGTAATCTTATGGAAAAAGGATAATTGATTGACAATCAAACACTTGTTGTAATAAAAAATACTAAAAATCCAGATATAAAATATTTTTAAAACCCATTTTAAATGGCTCAAGTTCGACTGAATTTTTTTTCGTATTTCGACACGGGGCCGATCCCTTTGTTTTGATTAAATATAACATCTGTTGATACTACCCCGTGGACGCAAACCTACTTACTTAGCATCATGCTATATCTATATCTATAAAAGAGGATGTTTGTATTTAAATATTTATACTGTAATTATATATTTTTGGCCGATGGACTCCGAAACCACTGGACCGTTTGCCAAGAAACTCGTTATAGTATATGGAAAATTTCGTGGCGAAGGTTTGTAAGCCATTAGTACGTAAAGCCCCAAGGCTTAGGACCGTCATAGACGTACCCATGTCTGGATGTTTTTGGAGTATTTTATCTGAGTTGTTTATAAACATAACAAATGGAAAAAATGTTGATTTGCAATTAAGTATATGGACAGATGTTCTCATTTAAAGTTTTGAGGGACGATTGGTAATAAAAAAAACTAGGGAATAACAAGTCATAAACTTACGGAGAGTGAGCATAGCAAACGAGCTCACCTGACGAGAAAATAATTTCCTCAGTTTGGCATTGCAAAGCATGCCGGGTATCAGCTAGTTTTAATTTAAAAATCAAGATTCAATTGGTAATTAGCTTAGTCAGGTCTGCCGAGACCGTGTTTTTTCTTTAAAATATACCTCTCCACAGCAACAAGCGCTCGCAAAAGATCACATTGGAATGCGTCCATTCTTGGGTTGTTCACCCTCGTTGCTTGGCTGCCATTTCCTACGAAACCCTCTGTTGATACATCCCGACATAGTTGCAGTCGGTTCTGCATAAATATTAACGGGCCATCATGACATTTGTGGGCATCAGCGGAGCGTGGACCATTATACGGTGGTTTCACAGCCACTTGCGGCGTTTTGAAACATGAGAATCGCGAATTTCAGGACTGGCTGCCCTTTACACACAAATAGAACTTTTGTTAGCTTGGGTGAACTTGTTTAACAGCTCATAATTTAAGAGGATAAGTTTTTTAATATTTTTTATTCAAACTTAAACCACGATAAGGGTGTTCAAAGAATGAGAAGACCTGGCATGAGACGCAACCAAACAACTTCGGTAGCTAACACCTTAAGACCAACAGTGCACGGAATATTCTGGAATGATTGTGAGTGACAGCACGTAGTATGCGGACGGCTGCAGAAAATCAGAGGTATGTTGTGACTCCTACGAAGGCCGTAAGGCCCATTTTAAAAGGGTTATTAGCTAAAATTTAAAGAACGCATTGTAATTCAAAATTTAAAAACTAGCTTTGCAGGCAATATTTGTCAATTTTCATAAAAATAGCTATAGGTGGTTAAGTATGTAAGCAAAATTTCTCTAGGAAAATTAAAGACGATTTTTTAATCCTGCTTTTTAACTTTTGTGATAGATTTATTTTATTTTATTTTGTTTTTATTTTGTGTGTATCTACGCCAGTGGCATTTTTATTGTTTTGACGGGGAACGGTCCAAACGGGGCCTAGTCTTGCTACTATCTAACATCGACGAGTTGTTAGAAAGCATCATTAATTAATAGCCCAATGACAAATGGCAACTGGGTCCGGAATCGAACTTTTAAAAAGCTACTAACTTTTCTCATAATCGAACCGGCAATCTTTGAATTCAAAGGTGATTTCTATAACCACTCAGCTACCCAGCTAGTTTATTAGTTGATAAGGCAGTTCCTTTAACCAATAAATGTAAAAAATAATGATAATAAATAAATAAATAAAGAAGGCCACTCTTAATGGACAAGTTTTGTAAGACAGTTTCCGTCGATGTAATAGGGCACACAGATTAAGAGCGCGCATGAGAGAATAACCTATTCTATTACAGAAGTACTGGTAACTTTAAAACTTCTGACTTCGTTGCAGATGGTCAGGTTTGATGTTATATTTCAAAGACCTCTCTCTTACAAACTCGCAACTCATCCAGAACCTAGTTTAGCTCAATCAGCCGTAATATTTCAATTATAAAAATAGTAGGTGTGTATTTAGTTAAATATTCTTTAATAATCCTCTTAATTCTTCTTATTTTTTTCCTGGAAAGCGGAAAAATGATAGTTCTCCATCCATGGATATACTCTTACGATTAATGTGCGAACATATCCTTCCTTCAACTATTCTAGTGCTAATTAATTCTTAACTTGCATCATACTCCCCTATATAAACCCACCAGGTTAACCGAGCCTTGCTCGTTGGTTTTAATTCACTTTTTCACTTTTGTTTTATGTCATGGCAATACAGCTATTAAATTTCCACCAACAACCAACTATACCTCTTCACAGTTAACATCTGTTTCAAAAATACTGCTTAAAATTAATGTTCCTATATTTTTGTATACCTTTCGTTGTTATTTCGTTACCAAAATAGCAACCCATAACACCAATGTTAAAAATTACGATCTTTAAACGTAAATTTAGAACAAATTCGATTTTTCCTTTGATTGAGGCTTTTTCTAAACTTATTTTTGGGCCAAAACACTCTTAATTGCAAAGTGTAAGCAAATTCTACCCGCTAGATTTCGAGATCGTGGTACACACATCCCTTCAGACATTGCTCGTATTACAGTATAGGATATATAAAATTAGAAAGTAGGCCTAGTGGGGTACCACGACGACGTTACGACGCGACGTAATACTACTGATATTATTAATGTGAATGCCCTGTTCTTTGTTAGACTTTATCGCGAAAACTACTCAACCGATCATCATGAAACTTAGTACACATATTCTGGGAGGTATCAGAAGTAACATATGATACTTTTTATTTTAAAAGAATTATTTTGTACAGAAGATTTTAAAAAGATTTGTATAAAAAATCTGAAAATTAATTTTATCTCTTTTATTGGTTGCTAAGAAACAAATTCAATGAAAATTTCCAATATTAGCGAATTGTATAAGCAAGCAAAGCCGGGTAAAAGCTAGTCACTTATGAAGAATAGTTTATTTTTATCAATATATGATTGAATGCCCCCCATTCAACATATGCCTGCCGCGTCCGCACTGGCAAAACAAGTCGCCACGAATGTTCGGTCAGTGCGGACGTGGCTTTAAATTTCTCTTTAGAATAATATTCCAAATTTGAAAGAATTTGAGGCAAAGCCTAAACAATTAACAGCTTTAATAACAAAATCATTTTACGTCAATTTTTTCGTAAACAAAAATAGATAGTCTGTCACTGCATAATCAACATTAATATTGTTTAAAAAGCAATAATTTCTTCTAATTGTACTGTAGTCGAGTTTCTCATAAACTGAAAGGGCAAAGTATAAGTACTACAAGTATGAAAGGACATATAAGTATTACAAAATGCGCAAATTGCGCCCTGGCCGCCTAGTTAACTTAATAAAGAATTTATTTTAGATTTTGTTCTCTGCGGTTCTGAAAGGAAATATATATATTTATAAAACATAAAAAGTAAGCCAAAACCAGTTTTCGGATCTGCTTAATGTTGTTTGTTAAATGAATCGAGCAGTACAACGAAACCCATTATTATCATATAACACGAACATGCGAAGTTGCTTTTCGAAAATAGGTCATTTTTAGTCCTTGGGTGTTGCCAAGGCAGCCTTTGGGATAAATATAACATGGCAATGATACCAGAGACACTTAAAACTTAAAGATCAATCTAATGGAAGTCGTCTAATTTTATAATAGTAAATTTTTACCTCAAAATTAATTTTCTAATAATCAAATACACCTTTTAGAAAATGAATACACAAAATGGTGTATATGTTACCAAAATGTCAAGTGGCGGAAACAGTTGTACTGTACGTCAAATTACAAGGAATTTCATTTTGCTACTTATCTATTCTCAAACCAATCCCGGCATTCATACACTTAAACAGAATCCCTTTAGATCTCGCTTAGGTCTCAAGTCATTTCAGTGGGCTGGGGTGCCTTGCCCAAGTATTCGAGTAGCTTCGTAACTCGCTAAATTATGGACAGAAGAATGAAAATGGTAGGCGGCAGAGGAGTGACATTACGGCGGCATTTGCCGTGTCGTCATGACAAGAGCGGCGGCAAGCGGCAAGGCAGTGTGCAAGCCTGCAGCGGGCGAGTGCATTGCCACACTTGCCACAGCCTGCCTCGGGTGCGGTCGTGGTGGCACTGACATTCAGATCTGGTTGTGGTCGGATATGATTAAGGATGTTTCATGTATATTCCCGTAGTGTTTAAAACAAAAGCACAAACGTTTCTCTGACATTTTGAAAATTCGTCGAGCAAACCTGTGTAAAGAAATATAGTGCTACGGTTCTGGCTGGGTAGCGATCTGAACCCTGAGATTTTATTTTATTTTGTGTCTATCTACGCCAGTCTAATTTTTAATATTTTTACGGGGAACGGTTCAAACCCCAGTCTTGTTACTATCTAACATCGACCAGTTGTTAGAAAGCATCATTAATTAATAGCACAATGACAAATGGCACCTGGGTCCGGAATCGAACCTTTAAAAAGCTACTAAATTTTTCTCAGGATCGAACCGACAACCTCTGGATTCAAAGGAGAGCGTTATAACCACCCAGCTACCCAGCTAGTATTCCATTGATAGATGGAGATCACAGCTTGGCACATATCAAAGGATCAGGTCACATTGTGTTTTTTATTACTTTTCCAGATAAGTATTACTACTTAGTGTATCATTTCTTCTCTTGTATGTCTACTAGTTTCTTATTTATGTCGAGAATCATTCTGGTTAACCTGAAATGTTTAACAAACAACCATTCAAAGGAATCTCACAACAAAGCAGACCCTGATGTGTTGTAATCGTGTTTTAATAGTGATGGAAGCCATTGCATAAATTCACCAACATTCAAAATGAGAAGTAATAACACCACATTACTAACTCTCTGTAGTCCAATAAGATGGAAGGACGATTCCAAAACGCTTTTTCTTTTTCAAGAAAAGCTCTTGTTCACTCGCTACTACGACGAGCGCTTTCTTTTCGCTCACTTGTGTTGCTGAAGGATTCTGCACTTTGGAATAAATTTGTTAAACCACATGTTGAATATGTAACACTTCGATCCATCTGTTCAGTTATCAACTTATTTTGGTTAAATTTTAGAACATCCACGATAAAATGTCCTAGGTGGGAATATGGGAACATTTGGACAAAAACATCAAGCTTGCTCATATGATGCTTGTTAGTATAAGATTATTCATTAGTGAAATTAAACTTAATTGACTTGAAGCCAATTTAATCGTAGTGTATTTTGGTTTTCGGATGCTTGTGTCAAGTTTTAACATCGATAAAATTTAATAATTGCTGTTTTCATTTGCAAAGGACTTCTCAAAACTTTTCCCCCACGTTACTCTAATTAATTGAATTTGGAAATATGGTACATACCACTGTTTCGGAGGCACATAACGAGTCACATGTATAATTTAAAATCGAACTTCATCATTTACGCCCACTAGCCCAGTAACTTTAATAGATTTCAAATCAAAATAGATTTTTGATTTGATTTCTTTTGATTTTTTTACGTTGTACCGAGCGAAGCAAGAGAGGGAAATGAGGGGAACTTTCAGAAAATAGTTATCTTAGCATATACTATCAACACACCAAAAATCAGCTTGTTACTAATGTTTGATTTTAGGCCATTTTTTTTATCTAAAGTTACTGAGCTGTACCGTACAAGACAAGGCAGCAGTGCTGGTGACTGCCATGACAATGAACACAAGTTTTGTGTTTATCTTGACCGACAAGTGTGGACATAACTGTGCCTGACCGCAACCACACTCTGACCGCCGCAGCCACCACTACCGCATCGTAGGTTCATCGGCTCCATCCCGACTGTTACCCTACAGTTGATTTCAACGAGGAACGGGGTTTAAACTATCGGGCCATGGGACTGAGTTCTACTCAGGGAGTTTAAAGTGTTTTGTCAGGTTTGTTACAGTATTATGGTTGTCATTAACTTGTAATATGCAAGTTTTGATACTTAAGATAATGTGGTGTTTGATTTTAGTTTACTTTTATTTCTTAATATAATGTACGTTACGGTTGCAGCACGGGACGAAACAAACGGTGTACAACTTAGGAAAACAAATAAAAGACAAGTATGAATTCCAACGACACAGTGCAAAATAGAAGTACATTAATTTTTACAATATTAATTGCAAAGAAGAAGCTGAAACATACATGTGTTACAATAGTAAATTTCGCCGGCCTCGAGATCGCGTTGAAACGATGGAGAGCAGGCAAAATATTTTTGGCCGAGTTACGAACGTATTTTTTCATCACACTACACAATTCAATAAATTCTAAACGAATGATAAAATATTTGTTTCGCTCATAACAAACAAAACATACCCTCAACTAACCTATTGAGATGTACTGCTTTTTTTAGGCTGCTAAGCAACCGCTTACATCAGCTAAGGCCACCGAAACTAGAATCAATGTATACAGAACGGGAGGTGACAACTACACCTGATTCCAAGGGAAAAGCACCATTTTCCCATGTATTACGTCATATATATTTTAAAGTTGCTATCAGCTGAACTACCAACTACGCCATTACCTGGCTTAGGCCGGAAAATTTTGCCGGCCTAGGCCGAGAAAACAGGTGTTTGTTGGTAGAAGTGAGGGTCGAAAACAGGTGGTATTGATGTAGTGTGATAAAAAAGGTATTCATTGATTTTTAAATGCCCTTATTCAAATTCTTAGTGCAGTAATTTGAACATCAATGAATTTTAAATGATAAAGGTAATTCTATAAGCACATAAATGTTAAAAACCCAAAATTATCAGTTAAAATAAACTTCAAGTATCCATAACAAAAAGTTCATAGCAATTCTTATGCAATTACAACCACTCGAACACTATTACTAAAAGTTACACACCGACTAAAAGCTCCAAGAAGAAACCATTAACTAACAATCCCAAAATAAATGTCCCATTAAGGACGTAATTCGCAAAAAATCTCTCAAAGGTCAACTAAAACAGTCAATTGCCCAACCAAAGAATCCTTTGCACAACGCTAACAGCGGCAATAGGCAATAAACAATAATAACACGTACTAGGAGCACCGTTGTCCTTGAAGTGCGTAGCCCAAATCCTCCGGCGTTCTGCAGGGGAGTTGTTTCGGGCCTTTCTTATTTATGCGGTCGTTGAGGCGAGGCAGAGATATGTAACTGGTTGCAAGAAGCGGCTACGGCGGAACTGATGAGGCAAACCTCTGTACCCGTGAAAGTGGGAGGATCAGCTCCTGAGATTCGGATCTCTGTCGCAAACATGACCCGGCCACTGGATAGAATAACTGTTACAACAGGATCAGAAAAGTTGAAGACCTGGACAACGGGAGGAAAAAGATAAAGGAGAGTATTGTTGTTTTAACATTCGCACATGAAACTGACGTGGTTAAACCCAGATGGTTTGTCAGTGGCCTTTAATATGTGGAAAACGATAAGCTGTGACCTTAACTATTTGCAATTACCAAACAAACGTTTGAGTACGTGTATTCTTTCTTCAAAGTGAGGTAGTTTTCTAAATACGAAGTATGTTCCCAGTAATGAGACAACATACAAAAGTTGAAGCAATGCATCTTTTTTTATTTACAATATTTTCAATTGATCATACAGAACACTCTCAAATATGAACTATCAAAAACTTGTCACTTATTCATTCATAAGGTAACCTTGCATTGTTGCCTCGATACAATTAGTATATCAAATTTAAGGAACGTAATATAGAACATGATAATGCCTGGGTAGCTGAGTGGTTGTAGAGATCGTCTTTGAATCGTCTTTGAATCGTCTTTGATGATTCGATCTGAGAAAAGTAAGTGTTTTTTGATGGTTCGTTACTGGACCACCTCCTGTGCATTGGGCTATTAATTAATGATCCTGACAAATGAAAAAGCTGCAATTTGTCAGTAACAAAGCTACAGCTCATATGATCGATTACAATAATCACACTCACCCTTCAGTCAAACTCATCTTAAAATATGCACCTTAGAGTGCGTCGGTGTTTCAAATAAAGTACTATCTAAAGATAATTTATCACTGCAGTTACATATATTTGGTATCTTTACTTTTGAATAAAAATTTTTTATAGCCTTCTCTACACTATAAATTTTGCAATAGGTAGACATTAACATCGCATCAAGTTCTAAAGAAGATATTTCTAAATAAAAAACTCAAATTCGTTGAAGAATATTGCTTGGAAGATTTCAAATTTGTGGTTCTAGTTGCAAGACGACTGCTATACCAATCTGGACAAGGCTACTGTAGTCGTAATGTGTACTGGACTCTCATTTTAGCCCAGATCTGATCCCAGAGAATCGAGGCCTTGTACTGCATTATAGTATAGCAACAGCCAACTCTGATGCAACCCACTAAACTATCTTTCCCCACTGGACCGCCGCGGTCGCCAGGGTGGAGATCTGCCCAGGTTATCTACCACATTGATCATATTCCGTTGTTATGTAGGTTGCAACGTCTAGTCTGGCCCCAATTTCGTCCTGTGTGTGCCCTTGGCTAAAAAATAAATTTTAGTTCGAGTCTTTATTGCTAATTAGTGGTCTTTGTTGAGACGTTTCATGTTTGAGAAAGTTTTAGAAATTCATAGCATCTAGATTAAATGTGATTTTACGTAGGTCTATGACAAAATAACTTTTTTAACTAAAGGACTTTGAGGACTAAAGGTGAATCCCAAACCATTGAAGACGAGTTTTCACTAGCCAAATGGTAATGAACAAGATTGGCTCAGGGCTTTGCTGATCGGGAGTATAATTTACGGGGTAACAATTTTAAGTTCACATGCCATACCAGAAACCTCCATAGAACTTATCTAGGGCCAAAATTTCAAATATTTATTTATCTTTGTTTTTATCTGTCATTGGCATTTTTTACGTTTTGACGGGAAACGGTCCAAACCCCAGTCTTTTTAGTATCTAACATCGACCAGTTGTTAGAAAGTATAATTAATTAACACCCCTTCTTTGTCAAATGGCAACTAGGTCCGGAATCGAACCTTTCAAACCCTACTAACTTTTCTCAGGATCGAACCGGCAACCTTTGGATTCAAAGGCGAGCACTATAATCACTCAGCTACACAGCCAGTTGAAGACAACAAAAATCAGAATTTTTATAATGGTACATAAACGATTTAAAAATTCCTATACCTTAACACTAGGATTTTTGAAGGCCGGTTATATCTTGACAACCCACCTTGAATGAAGATTTCTTGTTGAATGAAACTGTGTAGTGTTTAACTGCAGTAAAACCTCTAGGCAATTGAGGTATCAATTAATTTTAACAAAGAGATTTGGTTGGCTAACATCATGAAACCCAGGACCTTAAAACAATCCTATAAATTAACAACATTCTCTGCATTTGAGCGATAAAATTTAAGGTTAGATTTAATTATAACCTTAATTTCAAACCAAGAATGTAACTTTTGATCCAAATAATCTTTCTTATTTTTATGTGGTCATTCAGTGAAAACATAGTTTAACATTTTAGATCGCATTAATAACTCTGATCAAAAAATTTTGAAAATATCTCATGATGGACCATTATAATACATTCAGTGTGTAAATTAAGTATGGAAGCAGCTATGTATTTTAAAACCTAAATAGATGTTAATATTTGTTTTGTTTTATTTACAAAGATTGCGGACTTTTTACATTAAAAAAAAAAAAAAAAAAAAAAAAAAAAAAAAAAAACCGGAGGAGGGGGTTAATGGAAACTTATTTTTCAACCCCTATCGAGTTGAAATTACACACCACTCATTTTAAAGGGTTTGTCAAAAGAAACACAATGCCACAAACCCGACCTCGAAAGGATGACTGAGTAAAAAATAATTGACAATCAAACTTAGCAGTATGGAAAATTGACTAGAATGCAAAGCCCTTTAAAATGATGGGTTTTTCCAATGAAGGTTTTTCTCGTGACTTCCTTTAGGGGACGTCCCTAGTGGAAGTCGTCAGTAAAACTGCATTGGATTACGTCATATGACCCATCATTTTAAGGGCTTAGCATTCTGAGCAATTTGCCCCCAATTCGACCTCAAAAGGTTGAGTGCATCGAGAGTTATTGCAGTCTCCTTAGAGAGTTATTGACTCGGTCGTCCTTTTCAGTTCGGATTTGCGGCATTGTATTTCTTTTGACAATCCCTTCAAAATGAGGGGTCTTTTGATAGGGGTTTCTATTAGAAAAAAGCTACCCCTAACCCAATACTCTGTTAGGGTGTGGAATTTTTTTCGATGTCAAGAAAGTACCAAATTTTAATTAATGATTACTGCCACAAACCAAATATTTCTATCTATTTTGGCTTTAAAAATACAAATTGGTTTCGATACTTAACAGACACTGTATATTATGTATATTATTTTACAACAACAACAAAAATGAAATTGACCCAAAGGATTGATTATTCTAAGGAAGCAGGAGATTCTCTTCCGTCACAGCCGATTCATCTGCAAGCGCAGTGCAGTTCTTCGTCGGACAGGTCGGAAACGCCCCATTGGCGTTGACCCACTTGACTCTTTGTCATCTTCGACTCCTGTTTGTGAATTATTGTCATGAAAATAGCAAATGTCGGTAAACGTGGCGAATCGGTGAGTGCGGAACGGTATCAGATCGGGCTCTAGTGACCCGGATGGCACTAGGGGCTCCATTGACGTCAGGAGTGGACAAAGTTGCACCAGAAATGCCGGAACGGATCTGTTGAACTGGTAGAAGATGCTTCCAGAGATTCTAATGTAAAATGTATTTTTCAATGTTAAAATGTTCACTTTTATTTTTAACTTGTATTTTAATACTTTAGCTCTTTGAAATTTACATAATATCCATAAAAGATCTAGCACCCCTAGACAAGTGCTTAAAATGAAACTCTAAATTTTAACTCACGATGCTCTACGCATACCAAACTAGAGACAGTTATGAAATTCATAAATAAAAAAAAGTTACTGGATCAAAATTATTTAGTTTAGTTAGTTTTATGATGTAAAGGATTTCATTCTTCGATAACCCTGTTCGGTTACCTAAGGCTATTAGTGAGAAGGGTTTTTTCACAGGAAAAAACGTATTGGAAAATCTATATTTTCACAGGTTATAGCACTTTGACTTTAGATCTATTACATACAATGTAGTAAACAGAATTTGTTACTGTGATCTGGTTTTAAAGTTTTAAGAGCACCACTAAACAGAAACAGTGCTCTGAAATGTGTTTCGAAACTAGCGAAAATAAATATCTCGGCCTTTGTTCCCTAATAATTCCAAGGTATATGTATTCAAGTTATAGTAACAAAAGCCAGTAATGAAAATCGTTGATCTACTACAAAATATCCAAACCAAAAAAAATACGTTTGAAAATAATATTTTATATTGTTTTACAATAATCAAAATTGTGGAAAATGTTTACATAAGCAGACATAGGAAGAAGTTGTGCGAATTCTTTTGTAGATATCAAAAAGTAATTATAACTTTATGTGATTGTGACTTTAATGCATTAATGTTTTAGAAAACTAACCGTTAAAACAGACAATTTGTTTTGACCACAACAACAAGGACGCTATAATACTGTGTACCTAATCCTGTGCACTGAGAAAATCAAGTCGATCACTATGAAACGTGCTTTATTTTAAATATTAATAGAACCTCTAAAAGGTTATAAAGTATTATTCTTCCCAAATAATACGAGAAAACTAAGCATCGTGAGAGGAAATCTACTAAATTAAACCTACTCAGAACATTACTCACTAAAGTAAACCACCTCAATTCGACACATGCCACATTCCACCGCTTCTTTCCAGGAACTGTTGTTCCGGTAATGGGAAACTGTAGAAGATTACTGCGGACAACGACGATCTCTGGAAATCATAGTTATCCGGTGAGCGAGTGCCGGAGTGAATTAGGAGCGCGTAAAATTAAAAGCTCCAGAGGATGAGATGAAGATAGGATCGGGCGCGAGGACGGGCGGGATCTGGCACACTGCAACCGGCAATTTGGGTGATAATTGGGCGGCCTTGTTGTCATCACGAGGCCCCAGCGGTGGCAGAGGAGAGGAGCAGAGGTCACTTGCAAGCTGCAGTGGAGTGTACATCAGAGGTAGACACCTTAGGTACATCATAGGAAAGGAGAACCGAAGGGTGAAGCAAAGGTGTCGCATGGTGTAGTCGAGTAGAGAGCTCACCTCAAAGAAGAGGCGCCTCAGACACCTTTGACACCTCAGTTGGTAGATAAAGAAAAATAGAACACAGTTCACACTTGCAAACTACAGTAGAGCCTCTACCATAGGTAGACAGACACCTTAGAGATATTATAGTAGAGGAGAACATATTATGGGTGAAGCAGAGTTGACGCATTCTGCAGTAGATGAAGTACATCAAAGTTTATGTAAACAGAACCGAATAAGTGAGGACATCCCATGTAAAAAAATTTTTGTTTTGCCCCCGAAAACCAGAGTAAAATAAAGCGCTGATGCTAGGATTACTTCTCCTTATTGTCACAGGAAGCGCTCTTTCTACCTCTTAAATGTCAAAATGAGCGTATTTGTTTACAAAAATCAAAACAATAACAAACGTCTGCAAAATTATTCTAGTCATCTGTTTCCATTCAACCAATCAGCATAATCCTTACCATCTTGGTGGTGCTATCTGAGTTTTGGGGACGGCGTTCTCACTTTCCTATAAGAATGTCTTCACTTATTCGGTTCTGTATACATTTTCAAAGTAGAAAATGAGTGATGATCATGTTACTTTCCCTAGTTGCCGTTGCAAGCGCTTCTTTTCACATCCCAAACGTCACAATTCACATAGTTTGTGTTTTAATTCACATCGGCCCACAAGGCTACGCCCTACAGGCTTTCAAAGTTTCAATGTTAATCTTATGGAAGGATGATTGATTGAATCATTAGACAGCTGTTAACAAATACTAGCAAATCAGGAAAAACAGACGCTTCAGTAATGACATATTGTTTTGACTAATTGGGTCCAGACGGTCCAGATCAACTGAAGAAATGGTTGAATTTCAACCAAGTGGCGATTTCTAGTTGTCATAAAATGGCATGAGACTTTAAACAGCTGTAATAATTATCAGTGTTTGTGATTGGTTGGATCCGTTACAGTGGGAGAAACGGGTAAATTGGGCGAATTGAAATCTGAATTTCGACCGCACAATTATTTCAAACAGGGTAATGTCGCAGATGAAAGTAATGTAACCAAAAACTACCAGTAAGTCATTGAAGACTAGGTCTATCTATATCATAAAAATTATTAGTCTATTAGAGCAATCACTATAAAACCCTCTACTCGAAACAGTTTTGACGCTTTAAAACAGACCATAAAATTACTGGTTTTATCAGCGTTTAATTTAATCTGCTTTGAGTTAATAATCGCCATAAACTGAAGTTTATAGAGGATAAACTGAAATATATGTAAGAAATTAGATACAAAGAACTTTGCGATATTTTAATATTTAGACGCCGAAATCATAAAAGTATTTAAGGCTAATATTATTAAATTATGAATGCTTTTACGTTACAGCATTTTATTTACAGCAATTACAACATGAGGTGAGCTCTCATGCAACTGCACTACTCTGCTATCCAACTTTTTTTCGTGATTTAATTATAAACCTTCTGATTAAGGAGCCTAAAACGATAATTTAATTGGAATTAACATTAAATTAATCATAAACTCCTATTAGAATGACTCCAAATGACCTCTAATTAAAAACCAGAGTTTATCTTACAAAAAAATCTCTTTCTAGTCACTTCCGATGCTGTAAAAATCCATGGAAACGCAATGACGTTCCAGAAGACTTTAAATTCCCGTAAGCGGCGCCCTCCATGGCACAGTTTCTCGCAATCTGGGCCCAGCATCTCTTATCTTCCGGAAGGTCAGAGCGTCGGTGGCCGTCGGTGGCGGAGAGCTAACAAAGCAGGACTCCCACGATCGTTGCATTAACATAGAAACATGGAGGAGTCACCCAGTTCCCTGGGTCGCCGGATAACTGTGCTCTGGAGGTGCACCGACGCGGCGGTGGACACCGGAACTCAAGTATACTATCTCCTGGTACTATCCCCCGTCGCAACATTCCTGCGTGATGAAAAGATTTCAAAGGGAATGTGATTATTGATTTACATAAAACTAATATGGGGTGGAGTAAGTAGGGTTGTCTCAAGAAAATGCTTTTGGTACTTACTATTTGATCTTTACATTATAGAAATTCCAAGAGAAATCGTTACTCAGCATATAGATTAGCAACGGCTCAGATTTGTAATTTTTGCTTTCGTCTTTTACAATGATTTAATTGGTCTGTTTAATTTTAAATATTAGTATTGAAAATATGATAAACTCTTTTGGTCTGAAAAATCTAAAACTTTCCATCATAGAGGTACCTTCCATCGAAATTTATGCCATTATCATAAAATGTACAAAACTCTGTGCTGAAAACGACTCTTCTATATTGAAGGTATTTTTATTGTTCTATTTATTGAAACATCATTTTGAAGAGAGTCGTTGCCCCAAGATGGATACAGCTCCAGTAATGGTGAGTGGAGCGCTAGGCAGATGGTGTGAAACGTGTGTAAAAAAATGTACTTTATTAAATTGCTATTTCCTTCCAATTAATCAGCTGATTTACATAATTAATATGTAGGCCCAAGTTTATATACATACATTTTTAGGTACTGGCCATTCAAATTCTTCTTAAACGCTCTGGCAAATTCTTCTTAAACGTTTGATCTTCTACTATATTTAGACAAATAACTCGTGTGTCTACAATAAGCTGATTGAAAGGTTATACAATTTTTTTTAAAGGAGTTTGAAATTTCAATTTTTGTAATGTAAGGAAGTGAGATAACGTTTAAGTAAATAAAACCTGCTAATATAGAAAAGTTTAGCTTTTATTTGGTACAAAATGCATGTGAATCGATTTCAGTTGACGTCTCAGACGAACTATCCATAGGGATAGTATTGAAAAGTTTACTTTTCCCCATGTTAAATCTCCACAAAAAGTTTATTTTTCATTTTTGGCCAATTTAACATAGGGAAAATACAAATAAAACCTGCAAATATAGGACCGAAAACGTTTGTTTCTGTACAACCCCCACGTAAATCGGCCCAGTAGAAGTCTCAGACGAACTGTCCAAAGATGTTTTTTCCTCGCTGTTTTAAATATGTACATGTAAAAATTTCACAATAACAACCTTTTCAATCTGATTTTAAAGTTCACTATTGGAAGGTTTCCCATGGTGAGTAAGTGATTAAATATCATTTTCCGCTTTCAAAGTAAATTTCAGGTAAACGAAGAATAAAAGTTTACAGGCTATAATGTTTAAACGGCTAATTTTCGAAAACATTTAGTCAAACTGAAAAGTAACTACGGAGTTTAACCCTAGAGCCATAAACTCACGTGTCATTAGTTGGTTGATGGTGGCGCCTTCTGCCTGCGGGAAGAGGCAGGGAATAGGTCAAGGAGGCGTTTAGCTGATGGCTCGTGGAGCATTCACGCGATGACAGGCGGTTCGACGAAGATGGACATAAGAGCGATCACTTGCTATAGCGTCTGTGACTCCTGTCCAGGCAGGGATCTAGCTTCTCATTAAGAGGCAGCTCTCAGAACGTCATGCAGACCTTCCCATTTGCTCCTATTTTCCGTCTGTTTTAAGTCTGATAAAGGTGGGAGGCGTTTTTAAAAGACTTGGGCTATTTGATTTGCTTTTTGATTTTGTCAAATTTTGAATCTATATCAAGCTTGTTCAAAGGTGATCGACTTTGGATCAACGTCAGACCAAAATAGCTTAATATGTATTCAAATTATATGAAAAATCAAAGAGCCCAAGACTTTAATTTAAACCCCTTCCCTCTTTTATCGGACTAAAAGGCAAAAAAGAAAACAGTTGAAGCAATGGTCGATGAACTTTTGATTCACGAGACCTCAGAATGGTCGTGCAACAAAGCAAAACGTATTCTAGTAATTACCGTAACGGCCACTTGACTGCGCAGGCTCCAAAGCTCTAGATACGTGTAGGCCTATCTTGAAATTTTGATCAGTATCAATGATAATACTGGAACAAATTAAAGGTTGAGCTCTTACTTTTCATACTGAACTATTCCCATAAGAACATCCAATTTCAATATTTTTAATAGTAAAATAAAGTAATTTCAAATTTCTGGGACATACTTGAAATACAACAATATAAAGTACCACAAGTACCCTTATCATATCTTAATATAGCTTGATAGTGATAAAACATTTTGTTTCTCTCGGCCTTTCTAAAAGGCTGTCTATTCCTGATATACAGGGTGGAAAAAAGTCTGGAAACTTTCTAATATCTTTAAAAGTATTTAAGTAATAAAACTAAAACTTTGCAAACTTAAATGACAAAGTCTACTTCCTGAACTACTTTTTGTCCTTAAACCTCCAAGGGGAGACGGTCCACAAGGAGTCAGAAGAAAATCTTAAATGTAAGCATAGGTCAATATGTACATCAAATTAAAGGTCTCTAAGAATAGGGAACAATGCTGCAAACCCGACCTCAAAAGGATGACCGAGTCAAAAATGGCAGGCGATCAAACTTTGCATTAAAATCATATTGGTGAATACAAAAAATACAATAACTCCCTAAACACTCGACCTTTTGAGGTCGGGTTCGTGGCAAATTGGTTATAATGCAAAGCCCTTTAAAATGATGTGTCATATGACGTAGGCCAAATCAGTTTCTCTGACGGCTTCCACTAGGGACGTCCCCTAAAGGAAGTCTTGGGAAAAACTTCATTGGCCTACGTCATATGATAAATGTTAGATGTTAGACCATTTCCACACTTTTTTCCACCCTGTATTTATTTCAATTAATCCACAGTGCTATTTTTAACCTAAATAGTAGCACATTGAGCATTATACATTATTTGTATTGTGTCTCGTAAAGTTATTGTTACTATCATAATTGTTAAACACAACGTACAAATGAAAGATTAAAATGTTTCTTACTTCAAAAGAATGATATTACTTACTTTTCAAACTCGCATTTATCCCTTAAAAACATCCAATTTCAATTTGCTTCATATTAATTTCACACTTTTCGTGCGTACTTCATTATTGCTACAAAATAACGTACATTACTACAAGAGCCCTTCAGAATAGCTCAGTATAGCCTAGTAATAATGCCTACGTCATCTTCTGTCTCTCTTCACCAGCCTAAGAAGCCAGTAGATTTACAATAATTAATTGGTATATATTTATTTTCATTAATACAATACTTTACTATTTGTTTCCCAAAAAAGAAAATATACTAATTGGATTTAACTAGTGCTGTAATATTGTGTTAGTGCCATTATTTTTTAAACACAACGTACACTGTGGTAAGTAGGAATGTTTTTGTATGTTAATAGTTAATATTTAATACATTTTATACGAAATTATCTAAAAGTTATGTAGAACTTTATTTTTACACGCGTTTAAACATATAAACTAAACAATAAATTATTGTACTATAGAAATTGCCTAAGTTATTATTTTCTCTAATTTTAATGAAATTAACCAGTGCCAGGTAGTCCCTTTATAGGTCGGCAAGTCACAACTCTCTTTGACCGAAGAAACTTATGCAAAAGGTTAGCAGTTTCTTTGTCCATATCAATAAAATTTAATGAAGCCAGGATTGAACGGTTAACAAGCTCTGTGCCATTAGCCAATATTTGGACTTGACAATGCATTGTAGTCGGAAGTGGGAAGAATAAGAAGAGAAAGTCCGGGTCACATAAGTTATCCAAGACTCCGTAATGTTGCCTCCCCACGAAACACTCATTACTCGTCATCGATCCATTGTATTACGGATTATAGATCATCATTCGGAGTCGAATCTGACTACACGTAACATTTTGGGGCTTTGCAATGTGGTTGATGTTCTCATTTTAATAAGTAGGATAAGGCCTTCACAGTCTTAAACGCTTATACATTTTCAAAACGTTAAAAGTTGCAGAATATCATCAGTTGGTATCAGTAGGAATATTATTTCACTTTTTGAATAAAGCCTGCTGAAACATTTTTTTCGTAAATCTGATTGAAGTTTAATGTTTGAGAGAGGAAATTCATAACTCACGTCTTCTTAGATCTACTTTATTGGTAACCAGGCCACAGGATGCTTTAGCACTTAGATTGTATGCCAACAGGTTTTCATACAGAATTCCTTTAAAAATACCCGGGTGTCCATAAAGTCTTGCCCTGATTTCATAGCTTTGCTGTATGGAAACTATTATATCTACACGCATCTTACATTTATTGTTATAAAGGGAATTTAATCCAGTTTTTCTCACTAATCTGTTAACACCTAAACTAAGCTGGTTGACAACCAATGCAGTTTACTTATATATACACTACAAAAACAAACCGTGGTGGCCCTACTAAGTCCACCTCGTTCACCACGCTTGACCTCTCTGGATTTCTTCATGTTCTCTGCTTTGTCGAAGATTTAGTTAATTCTTTTCCAGTTCCTAATTTAGATACTATAAAGACAAAATAATAAATACAGTGTCGTCCTTTACTCAGGAAATGTTATCTGAAATAGAAAAATTGTTGTTAATAAAAAACTAACTATAAAGTCGCCTAGAAGATTAACAGGCTGCCCATAAGGCGCACAAATTGAAACGTCGAGTTTGTGCATGGATGTAAAAAACTTAAGAAGTGATCTATTAAAACTGAAAACAAAACGTTATCTTACCACCAATTGTTTTCATACTATTCGGTTCCTTTATAAGGGAAAGACTTTATAGACACCCGGTACAGTATTTAGTGCAATTAAAAAAAACTACATTTTTACTGATTTTAATTTTTTTGTAAATTACTGGTGAAAAAAGGCAGTGGAATGACGATCGATATGCGACTAGTTTAATGACAAACTCCATTAAAATCTTGCAGATTTTATGCACATTTTATTGATGACGAAAAACTCAGGCTCTAATTATGTTTAACCATAAGATATTTATTATTATTATTAGTGCTAAATCATCAACCTTATAGGATTACAAACCTGTCAAGATTGGAAAAGAAGCTTCTTCTTACTTGACATTGCAACTGACCACTTGGATATGTTTAATCTTTCGCCCATTATAGTCAAAGCTGAGCCATTGCTTTTTACTCTCCGCCAACTTTACTACCCAGCTTCTCGTTAAGTGGTACAAGGATTCAAAATACTCTCCCGACCTTTTGAAAGGGCTAGGTCTACACCCTCTTTAAATATTATTACAAGTAGATTATCCTCTTTAGAGGATTGCGTTGAAAGCCAACGCTTGTATGTTGGCAACATTTTTGTAAGCTTTTAAAATACAACAGTATCAACGAAATGATATAGAATAATCTGCACTGATACGATAAATGGCATAACTATTGCAAGGCAGTTTCAGGTGTCCATTGGATCCAAAACCAGAGCAACGCTTTAAAATTATTTTTTATTTTGTTTGTTACCCCTGCAATGATCACTCTGACATAGTATTTTCAACAGGTAGAGTTTGGTGGTATGCTAAGTACCTTTGTTGATTGCATTTTCCTGCCAGATAATTTATTACATTATTTTTTTGTTGAATTCTAGTAAACCTCATAATAAGGTAAAATTATGAGGTTTTAAAACCTAATCTATGGGTAATATCAATCAACTTACTTTCTCATATAGTAATTTTTTTTAATTCTTAGAGACAACACTATTGAACGGATCATGGTAATTTTTGTGCCAATACATTTCCAATTGGTCAGTTTTTTGTAGGAAAAAACGCAGAATCGCAGTAAAGATTTAACGTAATTTAAAGTAATTTTACGTAATTTTAAAGTCATTTTAAAAAGTAATTGTCGTTATAGGGATTGCTAAAAAATCAAAGATATCATATGGCTTTGAACATGTAGGAAGATAATTTATTGGCTTAACGTGACTTTTGAGCCATGGGGGCGGCCGAATGACCTTTGAGTACCCGAACTGGAATTGAACCCGCGGGCCTCCTGGTGACAACCTACAGCTGTACAAATGAGCTGAGGCCGCTGCTATACATGTTACATGTTACGTGTTGCTAAAAGTATCATAAACGAAAGTATAATAAACCCAACTATACTGTTGGTTTTGAATGTGACAAAATTAACGTGTCTTAACAACTAACACTTATGTATAGTTGTTGAATTGATTGGTTTTGTAAAATAAAAGGTTTTTGCAGCGTAAATTATTTTTTTAATGCGTCACAACCGTCACTTTATTTTATTATTCCTTATTACGTAAACAATCTAAATATCCAACCTCAGATCAAGCAATCTACAGCGCGACTTGCGATAAAATCAGATTATAACTCCAACCGGTATGATTATACAATACAAACATCCCCGGGCCTCACGAGCGTGATTTTGACCCGCAGCCGAAGGGGTCCAACGAGGAAATCTGATCTAATAATAGAAACAGATCCAAAAGATGCTAATTGCGAATCTCTAATTACACAACAGTACTTTTTACCGGGTTATGAAAATAATTATGAAAGAGTAAGCATATAAATGTGGTTGACTTGCATACAATATAAAGCGAATCCAATGTAGTATGTTTATTTTTGTTGTTTACTTAAGAATTTTTTAGTGAGAGGCAGGAAAATGCAATTACGCTCACAGATGGCCAGCCTGTAGTGTGGGAATCCCCTAAAAACGTGGTTACCCACTGAAAACCTCCTCTACGCTTTAGGATTCTAACCTGGAATTGCTTATCACATTGCATCAGGTTATAGGCCTAAACATTGTGGTTGTTTATTTTAGAGTAAGGTTACATCTTGATTTTAAAAGTTGTGTAAAATAATAATTAGTTTTTACTTGCAATTCTGAACAACTCGAAGTTGAGTAATTAAGTAAAAATATATGTTATGATGCTTCTTGATATTAACTAAGAGTTAAAAAGTGTGCCTGTATGTGTGTATTTTAGTGGAGAGATGTATTAAGCTAAATATTGAATCCATTGGTTGGAATTTGTGGAAATTAGGAATTCCACAATACTCAATTTTGATGTTGTTGTTGCTTTCCACTTGTTTATTTGCATTTTTAGTATTCATATTTATTAGTTGTGTATTTAATGAAAATTTTATGGTTTATTATGATTAATGTAATTAGCAAAACTATGACGAGATTGTGAAATTTAAACAGTAGACAATTTAGAATCGGAATGCATATATATCTACACATTCCCCCCTTTTTAAACAAACATTTATTATTAACTATAAAACATAATAAAAATTACATAAAATACATCATTTCTTGTTTTTAAATTATTGATAAAAAATACAATGGTTAGAATAGGTCATCAGTGGTTATCCGTTCGTAGGCTCGAGCTGTCAATGTTTATTTTACCCTATTAAGCTTAATTTTGCCTTTAAATTTGAACCTTTCAGTAACTTGTGTAAAAAATTTCATGTGAGAACAATTATTTTTTATGTAAAATAAATTACGTTTTTTACATGAAAATATTGCAATGCAATGAAAAAATGTTAAAAACTCGTACAGTTTTATATAACTGTAATTAAAAGCAAAGTTGAAGATGAATCTAGGCCCATAATGAGGTATGGCGGGGGAGAGAGGAATAAGTTTTAACTGTCGGCGTCAATGTGTGCGTTCACAAGCATCCACCGCAAAAAAGGTTCGTTTACGTTTTTGCCTACCACGTGACAAATTCCAGGCACTTTATTTGTGGCATTTGTCACGTAATAAACAAAAACGTAAACAAACCTCTTTGCGGTGGATGCTTATGAACGCACTGAATGTAAGAGACACTTTCTTCAAGGGCGCTTCTATATACCGGGTGTCCCAGCACCCATAAACCTTTTTTGTAATTTACATAATTAATTAAAAAATAATTATAATACGAGTGCCATTTTGGGTTAACCGGCTACGCTCTATCAATTGACAATTATTTCAATGTACATTGTGCACAAGAAGTGACCTTTTTAGACAGGAAGTCTCTAATTTAAATGCAAACCCCCAATTTTTATGGCATTTTTTGATTCTACGTGAAATTTTAAGACAACTTTAAAATTTAATTTGTACCACTAAACAAATCGGTTTGAGAGATAATTATGGGGAAGTTTAGTTGTCTCTTAAGAATAACATGTGCCAAATTTTCACATCCATTTTCCCAAAAAAATTTCTTTAAACAAACATGCCCCAGCACAGAAATGTCTTTATGATGGGGTCTGTACATTGAACTGTCCTTTTAAATAATTTCCCATCATAAGCTATTCGTTTTTCATAAATTATTTGATTTTTTCCATAACGTTTACAATATGGTGGAGATTATTTAAAATGTTTGTGTAAGTAAAATCAATTACGTCATAATTAGTATTTTATGAAGGATTATTATTTAAAATGAGATTAGTTAACGTAAAAGATTCACAGATAATAATTACTATGTGAAATTCTTTCTATGTTATTCTTAGGGGGAAAACTAAACTTAAATCTCCAATATCTCCTACACTGTTAGGATTAGGGGTAAAAAACTAAATTGTAAAGTTGTAACTAAATGTAAAATACAAAATTCCATAAAAGTGTGAGTTTGTATCTAAAATCCAGACTTCTGGTCTTGATAGGTTGCTTCTGGGACACCCTGTACAATGTAATCAGTGTCAATTGATAGATCGTAACCGGTTCAAATATAATGGTAGGCCTACGATTTATTTTGTGAAAATTAATTCTGTGATTTTAAAAACTGTGTACATGTCGTGTGAGACATCAGGTATATTCAAAACCCCACATACTTTAGCATCCACCATAATAAGAAGAACAGTGGAAAACGATTATACTGATTTACACTGTACAATTCTTTACCTTATGCTGTAAATATTCGGTACTAATCTTTTTTACGATGCGAAAAAAATTGCAAACTGAAAGATGTATGTAAAATAGATTGTTTTAATGTTATTTCTGAGATATTCAGTACAAAGCCATAAGCTTAGGATAAATGACATTAAAAAGTGAGGCGACAAAACAGTTAAACTTGAAAACCGAGGAGCTTCAATTATCCAAACTAAACTGTTCCAAATTAAGAGACCCTCTAAAATCTGACCTCCTTAATAGTAGGTTAACCAAACCACAAGCTGGCTCAATTTTTACATTTCCTTTTGCCGAGGCCACCGCAAATACCTTGATTGTGTATTGTTGTCACATATTAGCCACCTTAGAATATTTCATCCTTTTACTTTTTCAAGGTCATTTCTCTGCAGTTAAAATCCGTAAAAGCAACTGGAACTTGAGGCAAAATAGAGTATCAGCTTGCTAGAATTAACTAAACTGTACTTGTTAGTATAAATGAAACATCCCCAAGTATTACACCAATTAGTAAAAAAACACAGACTTTTTGGCCTAAAGCAAAGAAGTTGTTTGGGTCTGAAAAACTGAACTTGTTTCAACAGTCACTGGTCTTGATGCAGTACACACACAATTTTATTTTTGACCACTAAAATTCCTACAATACCTTCCGAATTCCCCTGTTTGCTTCACAATCAGATGTTAATTTAATTGGCCCTTAAAATTCAGAGTATATAATAGCGCTGATTGTCGTGTTTCCTCCCTTAGTAGCCTATTACTTCTTTTGACGTTTCAAACGTAAAAATAACAACACTTTTTTTTAAGAAAAAGTGAATCATTGGCATACAGTAACATTTGACAGCTCTAATAATTCTCAATAATTGTGATTGGTTCTATTATTGGCAGAGGGAGGAACGGGGAAAATGGGGGGAATTGAAATAAATATTTCGACCGCACATTTATTTTGAACGGGTATAACAATAATGTATATAATTATTATGGACATTCCATGTGTAAAAATTTATATGTTTTCCCTTGAAAACCAGAGTACCATAAAACGCTGATGCTAGTGCTATCTCTCCCAATTGCCATGGGGGAGCGCTGCTTTCTATCCAAGTCAAAATGAGTATATTTGTTTACAAAAAACTAAACAATAGCATATTATTATATCTGTCTCTTGTATCTGCAAAATTAGTTAGCCATTTGTTTCCACATTTCCATAAGGATGTCCCAACTTAATCCACAATACATGTTACAACTTAAAATTTTGCTTATGTTTTACATTCAAATGTACAGTGACCGGTCCACGAGAATGCACTTGATCCGATTGAAAAAATCATATGGAAATAAAAAAATCATATATTCAACACAATCATATGGAATAATTTGTACTTACTGACCTAAAAACATATTCACGTTCAACGTAATATCAATGACCTCAGCAATGAATTTAGCAGAAAATTAAACCTTAAATATGCTTTATTTTAAATTATTATAACTTCGTTGACTTTGTTTGTATATAAATAATATAATATAGTAAAACTTAATAAAAATAAATAAAAACTTATGTCATTTGTAATAAGTAGGGAATTTTTTTAGAGTACGACTAGTGAAACTCTGCATTAAACAATCAAATTTTGCTCAACACGACTTTGCTTATTCAAGTGCATTCTCGTGATCCAGTAACCTGTTCTGTATGTATATTATGGTTACTATGATTAGTTTAAGTAGGATCAAATTATGATTCTGCAAACTATTGGATTATCGACGAGATCTATTGCAACGTTTGTTGTACGACAGTCTATAACGTCTATCTACCTGTCTGTTCATAAATTTAAAACAAAGAATGTCCTCATAAACATTGAACGATAATTATTTTCAGTTCAGAGAATTTCATATGTTTGAAGGCTGACCGTAAATGGACTACCAACACAGATGAACTACCAACTGTTACCAACTGACATCGTATTTGTTGCATTACACAATCGAACACAGTTGGCAAAAGTGTAACAAGTCTACTGATTCATTTATCTCCTTTTGCCGTTTATAATTAAACCTGCCAACTGTTAACTACTCCCTAATGCAAATGTGTCACTTTATTTACAGAGATTTGTTGAGTAGTCCCCAACATTAAGCTGTGTTCAGCTCAATTACATCGCTGTGCTTCCATGAGCACACTTAGGGTGCAGTCTTCCGGAGCGCGCCCTCAACAAAACAATCCAAATTGTTGTCTGGCTTGTACATAAATTTAAAAACTAGTATACATAGTGCTGGAAATCGAGCAATTTATTTTAATACAAATGTTACTTTTAGCTCTAAATCAATGACATCCGACCAATCCAATATTGTGAATATCTGTAATCACCAAAAATTACACGTATTTACATCTGATTATTAACAGATGTTTAAAATGCTTTATTCAATCCCAATGCTATTTAAATGGAAACTTTAGAGATTTCAATTTTGTATAGCGACTTTATTTTCTGACCGATGATCATCAGTTTTTGGCGGAAACAACTACAGACCAAGCCCCATCCAACGACACCAACAACTTGAAAATCGGTTGAAAATTGTAGGAGGAGTTCTCAAGACAAAAAAAACCCTTAGCGTATTAAATAAGTATAGACATGAGCTTCAAGTAGTTTTGGTTTTGTTTTATATGAAACAAGCTATATTCGGCATGCTTTACAATGCCAACCTGAGGAATTTTTCACCTTCAGATAAGCTCGTTTGCTATACTCTTTCGCCGTCAGGTTTAGTTCATTCGCTACTCTCACTCGCAGCAAGTCAATATCCTCTAGTTTCTCATTACCAATCTTCTTCCATTTTCCCTGAGGGTTATACAAAAAGCTAATGGCTTACAACCCTTCTTCATGAAATTTTCCATTACCAAGATTCATAGCTAACGGTCCAGTGGTTTCCAAGTCCATTGAGTTCCAATATATAAATATATACATACAAACCTCCTATTTTATAAATATAGTTTGCTACACTCACACGCCGTCAGGTTTAGCTCGTTTGTTACTCTCACTAGCAGCAAGTCTATAATATCCTCTAGTTTCTTATTGCCAATCTTCCCTCAATACTTTAAATAACAACCTCCCCAAATATATTAAATCAGAACAGCTGTTTATAGAATTAATTACAAAGAAATAGTACCAGGTTAACCGAGCTTTGCTCGTTGGTTCTGATTCACTTTAATATAGTGTCATGGTAATAAAGCTAATTAAATTTCCACCAACAACCAACTATACCTCTTCACAGTTAACAGCTGTTTAAAAAAGACTGCTAATGTTAACGTTCCTTTATTTTTGTATACTTTTCGGTGTTATTTCGTTACCAATATAGCAACACATAAGACCAAAAATTATTTTCAAACTTAAATTTAGACAAAATTCAATTTTTCCTGGGATTTAGGTTGTTTCTAAACTTATTTTCGGGAAAAACACACTTAAATGCAAAGTTTAAGAAAAATCTACCCCGCTAGATTTCGAGATTGTGGAACACACATCCCTTCAGACAGTGCTCGTATTATAGTATAGAATTTTTGCCATATATGTTGTGATTATAAAGTACTCAGATAAAAAAAAGTCCTGTGTACGTTTATACCGGTCCTGGGGCTAAGCCCTGAGGTCTATATAAAAAATAACGGATTACAAACCTTCTCAATTAAATTTTCCATATAAAAACCAAGTTTCTAAGCTAACGGCCCAGTGGTTACCATCGATCACAAATATACAAACATATACACAGACATTCTTTTTTGTAAATATAGAATATAGATAGAAATAGGTATTTGTGAGCCAACGGAAAATAACATTTAAAAAAAATATTAAAATGTGTAACCTGAATTGAATGACAGAAATTACCTTTAATTAATTTTTGTCTTACTAGTTGAATGAGAATTGTTGTAAATTTTAAAATGTCATATTAGGCCTACTAAAAAAAATATATATATATAAATATATAAACTATGATTTTGTAAATATTTTCATATTTTATATATTTTTAAATATTGTTTTCATGTTTTAATAATAAAAAAAATCTAAAAACTAGTGTAAAAAATCGTTTAATTTTTTTTAAGTCTCAAGGGAAAATTATATTATTTTTCATTGCGGAATCTAATTTTAATTTATTATTTGAACAGTGCATATCCACGTTGACATATGTCCGCCGCCCCCAGTGCCGGAGGGTGGTCGGGGGCGGCGGCGGCGGCCCGGGGTCGGGTCCCGTTACGTGACGTCACAGCGAGTATATAGCCAGCCGGCGCCGGCGGCAGCAGAGTTCTGCAGTGAGTGTGCGTCGTGCCTACAGTCAGGATACCGCCTCACGCCAGGTAACCAACTACCACATAACTACCGGGGTTAAGTTGCTACTAATGTAAAAATATCGGCTAGCATTTTATGTGATAGCTTAAAAAACGTTGTAATCAATTATGTTTAAATATAGAAAGAGGATGGCTCAATACGCAAGGTAACTACAACGATGTAACTACTAGTGTCAAACTGTAGCTTTGAATTTAGCTATGAAAAAATATTTTTGGTATAATTAAAAATATCCAGTGAGGATATCGCATCACGACAGTTAACTACTTTAATTACAACTTAACTATCATACTAGTGTCAAACTGTAACTGAAGTAAATATGTACTTAATTTCATGTATTTACTTCGAAAAAGCTTTGCTATAACTTATATCCATGAATACTTATATCTTATACGGGAGCGGCAGTTCAATGGCAGAGCTTTGGTCTCACAAGCCAGCGGTCCCCGGTTCGATCCCGGACGAAGACATTACACGCACAAACATGAGCGGTCACCTCTGGCTGGCCTATGTGACTTAATGCCGTAACCGTACTGTCTTTAGATCACCGCACAGGCCTATTGGCCCATGGTGACGGCAGTGGAGGTTAAAAAAAATCCTGTCAGGATACGCATCACCTTAAGAACCTTAGTAACTACTATTAATAACTACTTGAGGAATTTAGTCATATTCTATGTGACAGCTTTGGGGAAACGTTGTACTGTAATATACCTTGGAAAGTTTTATCAGGATACTGCTTGCTCTAAGAATGCAGAAGTGCATACGTTTAATGTTAAACTACTTCTCGTGTTTTAGCTGAAGAAAAATTGGATTATATCGAAAATGTAGGACGGTATACATAGATTTACACAGACGACTGTACTAGGTATACCCAAGAAAATATTTACTCATCTGCGGGGACGCTTTGGAAAAATCATCATAAATATAGCGAATCTTCGTAAACAGTTTGAATTTATTATAAAATAAATTAATATTAAATCAATTTACGATTTTTATAAAGTGGTTTTAGTGTTTATTTTTAAATTTTATAGTCATGTGATATTTATTTGAGTCTAAAATAGGGCTAAACTTTAGAGTTGAAGTAGAGTTTGAACAACATTTTCTATATTCCCATTCCTTTTAATGCATCTATGTAACACTTTAGCCATTTCTCATTCTATCCCCAGCATCCTGGGCTCTTAGCACCAGTATAAATTAGTTAAGTGTGTTTAGATCCTTTGTTATCACCATCATAACTATTAATAAAATGTTTAAAAATTATGATAATGATAAGTAGATGAAAATCCATAATAAATGTGTGTAACTCTATTGAATTCGATCTAATTGCATTCAAATGTAGTGTCACAGAACACTGGAGTTATTAAGAAAGAAACTTTGTTCCCAGAAATGCTAAAATATGTTATAGAAAATCCATATAATTTCTGACCACAGAAATAGAAAATGTAAGACTTATAATAAATCATTACATGGGATTATTTAACTTATTTTTCAATCTTTCTTGCAAGACAAAGTTCTTTTAAAAAAAACTTGGCTGAAAAATATTTCTTTGTCAATTTTTTAAGAATTGTTTTGAAAAAATGAGTAATTTCTCAAGACGTGAGATTTGAACTGACATGAGTGGAAAGAATGATGCTTAAACCCCACGAGTGACATTGAGAAACAAGCTGCCCATACATCGAGTGGGCGCGTTCAAACGTGCCACTAGTGTTTACTGTACATTCATGTAACAGCGAAGTGAGTCAACTTAAAACGCCGCTCTGCCAAAAAACTCATCTTTATCTTTGTAAAATAAAATCTCTAATGGATGGTACAGTGATACTGTACCATCCATTAGAGAGTTTTTGCACATACGGTAAATGAATACGGTAAACGCTAAACGCTATTTCATTTATGGTTGATTTAACTATTTATACTATTATTGAATATATACTATTATTTAACTATTTATTGTAGCTATGAAAAACTTGTTGAAAAGTGATCAGCGGTAAACGTTATGCATTATTTATCCGGTTCCACCTCTGTGAACTGCGGATTATTCATAAATTTGGCAATATAAAAATAGCGTTTTGCGTTTACCGTAATTTTTACCGTTGTTGCAAAAACTCTCTATTATCATACAATGAATGATCAATAATTTTACCTTAAAATAACGTTATAAGACAAGAACAATTTTTTTATAAAGTCATTAATAAAAAATATTTTGAGTTTTGCCTCGATCATTGTTAAAAGTTTACTACTCATTCAAATGTTTTAGTCGTCTACATTTTTAATATTGTTTTTTTTTTTTTTCTTATTTGCTCAAAATTATTTTCTTGAAATAAATGTTTAAATATTGTTGTTTTTTCCTTTTTTCCTTAAACTATTAAGCACTTCAAAGCCAAACCATTTAATACTAAACAGTTTAATGGAGTTTGTCAAATTACAGGCCCTTGTGAAAGTTTGAGCTCATATCAACTACATTATAATAAATATTTTCTGTTAAATTATATTTTCATTTCAAAATTTTACTATACCGGAAGTATTACCCCCTACTCTCTAGCACATGAGTCATCCACACAGTCTAAACATGATGCGTGTTACCAAGTGACTGGTTTTCTGTGAGTGTTAACCCAAATGACGTAGCCGTTCGTAATCATCGCAACAACCGGACCCATGGCTGTGAGTCGAAATTCTACGTCGAAAATTAAATGAAAAATCAGCTTCTGACTCATAACATTCTAAGTAATTTTGTGAGGCTAAAATATATATTATTCATAAAGTTGTTTAAACTTAATGATTTTAAGTATTCAGCTATATATTTAGGAAATATAAATTTTACCACAACAATTAATTATATTGAAAGATTTATAAAATCAAAATAAAATTCATTTAAAAGTTTATATTTTTTAACAAATTTTTTCTGTATCTATGTCAAGAGTAACTTCCTAATTTTAATAAATGAATAAAAATATAACACAGAAAGGGTTATTAAAAAATGCATTACCATAATAATAATAATAGATCAATTATTCATATTTGTCAATAAAGTGATCTCAAATAATTGTGTAGTTTTGATGAAGATTTATTGAACAAGTATTAGCTAACATCTTTCCGGTACATATTAATTCTAAACTATGTTGTTATTTTCAAAACAATAGTTTTTGCTGTGAAACTGTAAAATTTTAACTATTGTATCCAAAAAAAGGCTGTTCTAAATGCTAAGGTCACTTTAGTCCGGATGAGCAATATAACTGTGGCTAATTGATACATAAAGTCCTAGGAGGTTAATATTGGCTGCATTGTGAAACGCTTCCTAATAATTATCATTATATTTACGACCAAACACTGTAAAATATACCTATTCATTTCTCTCAGTTATATCTACTAAGGCTCAATTTATCTTTCTTCATTACGATTGCCATACGAATGGCTACTAAAGCTGTAATGGAATTGACTGTAACTAATAATACATAGATACATTGATATTACTCAGAAACCTTGTTGCATCATTATTTCTAAATAACCAGTGACCATGTCATATCGAAAGATATGTTTTTTTCATTTTTTGATTGTTTTTAAATCCCTCCATATAAATAGAAAACTCTGGCGGTTAGAAATAAACAATTCTGTCTAAAACAGTTGTTTCGTAAACATTTGATTGTGTTAAAATTAAAATGGTAATTGGCAATTAGCATGCCCAGTATTAATCTGTACTTTTGTGAAACATTTGGAAAAAATGCCTTTGTTAGCTCGTTAATTTTCTTAAAGTGCCATTGATTTTCTTAACGGAGCATATCAATTTATACTCGCCTGCGGCTCGATGGGGAGGATTTTTAATCGGTTTGAATTGATCATATGTACTTGTTGAATTATTATAACAGTCAGAAACATTTGAAAACTTCTTTGAGTAAAATCCTTTAACATAATAATTATTTAACTACACTTAATTGCTTTACTCACTCATCAAAACACTCATACAAACACTTTTCAGTCACAGTACGATTATATTTAATATTAAACTTCACAACTCAATAGCAAATATTAATTTTTATGTTTCAATTATTTATAATACAGGGAGTCTATAAAAAACCTTTACAACTTTACCATCCTCCCATCCTCTTTCTATGTAACATACAAGTTTTCTAAAATACCACATGAAAGAGTGGCTCAAAACGTTTTAATCCAGTAGCAGTTTTATCAGCTGATTGGTTTTTATTGTTGCTTGGTAAACAATAACAAATAATTTGTGAGTCCCATAAGAATCCAAATGGATGTTCGTATTAAAGCGCAGTGTGTGGAGTGGTTTATTCAAAACAAGTCTGGTGTTGCTGTTAAACGGAGATTACGGACAAGATATAATAGGAATCCTCTTTTAATACCAACAATTAGGGCTTGGTTTCAATAAACAACTCTTGCGCTTTAATACGAACATCCATTGCGTTTTTTATGGGACTCAAGAAATTATTTGTTATTGTTTACCAAGCAACAATATAAACCAATAAGCTGATAAAACTGCTACTGATTAAAACTTTTTGAGTCACTCTTTCATGTGGTGTTTTTAGAAAACTTGTATGTTACATGGAAAGAGGATAGAAGGATGGTAAAGTTGTAAAGGTTTTTTATAGACACCCTGTAGTTTACCAAATTTCAGATTTAGTGTATTAATCTAATTTTGAAGAATAGATAAGTCGACGTAGATATTCCCAAGCGAGATGAAGACAAGTCTTTTACTCTAAGCAAATGAATTTCGTTAATGTTGACTACAATGTAAAATGTTTTCGACTGTGGTCTCTCATCCCATGAATCCTTTTTTGTATGTTTGTATGTTTACAATACCTTACACATTTTTTATAATTACTAATTCCTTAGGGGATTTTCTGAATCTACAGCAGTTTAAGGCAGAGTCTAAATTCTACTATATCTACAAATCAATCTGAAGTTTTGTTAAAATCTAGCAATACTGCAATGCCTTTATACCGGGGCTTCATTTCCACGGATTCCTCACTCAAATCTTCCAATCGTACAACTTTTCCAGCTATGCGTAATCAAATAATTTTTCCTGATCACGAATTCCTGCCGGGGTCACCGCGAACTACGGTTGGCGACCTATCTACGACCTGATCTGGGATCGAACCCTGTTGGTCATGTGATTGCCGGTTGTTGATCGCGTGCCTACGTCACTTTCACTATCTGCCATCAATCCCTCCCCCGAACAACTGCGACACGACCCGGAATCCCTCCCGGTTACGTGGGTCCGAATTCGTCTGCGGTTGCGATTGCGAGAGCTGGTTGGCTATGACCGCATCACCGCACCCGCGCTGCTCCTGACATTGACTTGGTGCGGTTTTTATTTCCTCGGAAGGAAATGAGTACTGAAAATGTGTCGTTTCCACTTTTAAGTACACTACTTGCACTTGTAATTCAAGAAAGTTTTAGTGTCACAGCGACAGGTTCATTGACTATCGGTCATGCAATTTTTTAAGTAGTTCAGCTCTGTTATTAAAAGAGAGAATTAAAAAAATAACACAAAGAAAATATAAATAACCGTTAACACTAACGCAAAGTATTTAGGCTATTTTATTTACATAAAGTGCGAAATTACAGCGAAAACTTTGCTTGTACAGTATGCTTACATTGTTACTTATAGTTTTATCAAACTAAATTTGTTCGGTCAATTGTATGTAGTTACGGTTGTTTGAGTATATCACATAAACACATAAAACCAAAACATACAAACAAATAGGTTTTTCTAAAGGAAAAATCTTTTTATAACATTGTAAAACTTTGAATTCAATCGTAAAGTCTATTTATTTTTTTAAAAGAATTATGATTGTTTATCAATTCAAATTAATCTCTTGGAATATCGGAAATTTAGAAACAATTGAGAAATTGTTGCATTCAGTCAAGTGTTTTACAATTTTTCTTATAAGATTTGCGACGTGTCATAAAAATAGCTACAATTTACGTAAGTTCCAACTTGATGCATATGGAGTTTAGTCCGGTTAGTCGATTAGTTCACTCAATTATGACGAAATTTTGTAGCACAATTGTTATGTAGTATTTTACAAAAATAACATGAAACAATACCAGAATACCAAAAATTTATTATTATTACATGTGTTCACTCGTGCGTTTCATTTGTAAGGATTACAATAAAAACGTTCCAATTAAAAAGTACAAATTACTCTGGTACTGCGTTGGAGTAGGTTTGAGGCAATTTCCGCCATAGTTAGTCACTACTCTTTTTCCTAAATTAGTACCAGTTTGTAATAAAACGCTTTAATTTATCGCTAAAACAACTCTGTTGATCCATCCGAAGATGCGTGTACACCCAGCGAGAGATGACGCTCCAAGAGACTTGAACGGTCGGTCGCGCAGAAGGCGTTGCTGTCGTGACGCGATTGCGTTTATTGTACGTCGAGCGACACGCCTGGGCGACAATTTGCCGCCAACCGGGCCACCGCGAGGACGCCCGTGTAAATACGTTAATTGATGTTAATTCGGCGGTAATTAAACCGTGAGCGGGTGACATTTCGCCGTCCTTGGGCGAGATAAGGGTCACAGCGTCCGATGATTGCGATGAATGTCAGGGGCTGACTAAGAGTTGCTTCAGCAGCGTCACTATTTTGGCAGCCATCTGTGAGATTGGACGTAAAGTGCATCGATTGCTAAATCTAGATGGAAGAGTGTTAAGTGGTTTTTGAAATTTATGAACCTCGTAAAAAAGTAAAGTTTTTAGATGAAATTGTCTTATAGTTACAGGTCTTCAGTAAAAATTGCAATGACAAAAGCGTTCCTAACTTATAACGTGCTATTTTCGCCAAATTAAATATATTGACAATCAAAGTGTGAACTGATTTGAGGATGAAAATTTCAGGTTTGATTTTAATAACTCGTTACGAATCTGAGCGAACTTACCAGGATGTATTTTAGTACACAGAATGTTTTTGAAAATAGATACATTTTCTGTTTATTCGTGATTCATTCTATACATAAAGTAGACTACCAGCTTATGCTTATGCTTATACTAGCTTATGCTCGGTAAAATTATTCAGTGTTACTTTCCTTTCTCAGACAAAGCTCGTTCGCTTAGCTGACTGGCCAGGCTAAAAGGTGCTGTACTCTAAGTTAATATAGATTTGTTGAACAACAGTTTACAGATGTAACACATTGGCTTATCACCTGCTTTTTATATTTAGTAGCTACGAAAAATTTTCATAAGGTTAACATGTTAACTTTGAATGGCTTTAGGATTAAAACAAGAATTTTCCCATCCTTGGGCCATGGGACTAATCGATTCCTTGTGGTAAAAACCCCCATACTCAACAAAAAATTCAACTTTTCCTAAAAAGAAAATAATGCCCGTACAAACAGTACTGGTTTTAAAATAGAATAAAATTATAGTAGACACCTGTTACTCTGTGAGAAGAAGGCTATTGTACATAAATTACATCTGAAGCTGTAAGACATTAAATGTTAATTAGCAAAGATAAATTTTATCTTTGATTCTTTCTATTGTTGTTTGTTAAGATATTTTCTTTTAGTTCAAATCATGTTATTCTTGTTAATGTGTCTGTTTCGAAAAGTATAGTCTAATAAAATTTCCGTAACCAAAAAAAGAAATTCTTCCAATAAAAAACAACGTGAACATATTGGCCACCTTTCATCCCACATTGATAAAAAACTTTGAACCATAAAAAGATCCATGAAAAACACCCAGATAGTAAAATTGTCCAAATCACCTCAAACGGTAAACCCCTAGTTGGTCATCCTTGGACAATATTGCCATTATGCGCGGTCGTGTGCCCTACATTCCCCGCTTGCGGTGGCTACCAGTTTAAAATGCCGGAATAATGACGTTTTTACAGTCATTAGCTCAACGGTGGCCCATGGTAAATGACCCGCGGCAAAGACAACGACGATGGCCGGCCAGGCTAATGACCAGCCGAGCGTGACGAGCCAATGAACTATCTATAGTCATTAATCACTGCAGAATTGCATTTCTTCATAAATAAAGACTAGATGAAAGATGTTTTCCTTATCAATACCCTTTTAACTGCATTTTTCAGGATGACATTAAAGATTCAAATTGCTTTATTCAAAATGAACGTTTATTAAGAACTCATCAATATGTGGTATCGGTTAATAAGCCCAACATTTTTTTTAAGGGAATTAATTGTTGGAAAGCTCTTCTAACGTATCCATAACAAGATATCCAAATATGTAAATACAATATATAAAGAAAATCAAAGATACACCATTATTTATGTTTACAAGGACTGATTTCGGTGTTAAAACAAATTATTGTAGTTTTACTGTAGAAATAATGAATACAGGGTGTCTTTAAAGTCCATCACCAAACTTCATAATATGACTAATTGGGTCAAAATAAGCAAAAAAGTTCCTATGTAGGTATGTCCTAAAATGCATATTTACCCAGATATCCGCCATTTTGTTTTTTCCGCTTAATAATTTTTATTTTGGTGACGGATTGATCTTGGAACTTCATATTTGGCATGGATCTTTATAATACTAATGTCCATTTCCACAATAAAAATTATTTTTTTCCAATGCGTATTTTCAAAATGGCGGCCATTTAAAATTTTTTAACTCAAATATTTCAAAAACGGTAAATTTTATAAAAATATTACAAGAGACAAAAAGTTGACAAATTAAATTATCTAAACAACAAAACCAAGTTTGTAAGGATCCGCCAACAAGTAACGGAGTTATTGTTATTTTTCTCCTAAAATAACCTAAATTGGCAATCATAGTGCAAAATCAGTGTTTTTCTGCAGAAAAATCTGAACCGAAATAAAAATTATTAAGTGGAAAAAACAAAATGGCGGATATCTGGGTAAATATGCATTTTAGGACATACCTTCATACCAACTTTTTTTCTTATTTTGACCCAATTAGTCATATTATGAAGTTTGGTGATGGACTTTAAAGACACCCTGTATATACTTTTGATTGTAGCCACATCTTTTTTGAACCTCAATAATTTAATATGATCTATCATGTACGTATGAGCTGACTCATTTGGTACACACACGAGTAATACATTGCCAGAACTGTAATTACAAAACATCTAATTTAATTTTCTGAGGCAACGCATACTATTACCAACCTAAACAGTTATATTAACCTATATATGGATATTTCTTAATCTTATAAATGACAGCAAGAAAGCTTCCACTCATCAAATTCGTTTTAGTAGCTGGAGGGCTAATGTCGGGCGAACTAGTGGTCCGTATCTCACAAAAACTAAATTTAATAAAGGTTCGGATGGACTGTGTGGCCACGCACCTGACCTTGGGAACTAGAGCTTGACGGTGCAAGTAGCGGTAATGCCAACGGTCTGGAGCGGTTACTTGTAACTATTACCCGCTGGTCACTGGTCAGCGGTCGCGGTTACCGGTGCGGCATCGGTGACGTTGCAACGACATCGTGAGTTGCAACTGCTTCAAGGTCATGGAACACCGAATTGAAGTAAAGGTTAGTGAATCAAGCAAAGCATAACTTGTTATTGTCTTTATTGCTATTTGTGTGATATAATACTATGTGTTGGACTATATTTCAGAAGAATTATCAATTCATTTACCCAACAACTGTTTTTTACCTAGTTTAACTCGTTAACAGGTTTAATGATTGCGACAACAAAAGACTAACCTGTATAGGTGGTGGGTACCAAACGCCATCACATCTTTTGAGTAAAATGAAACCACTTGCTGAGCATCGAGGAAGTAATGAGTTTTTGGAAATATTTTGGTTACATCTGCCGATTAGTGCCCAACCTATTCATTTAATCGGTAATGAAAAGTTGACCAAACTTTTTGAACTGGCTGACTAAATTTTTATATTATTTTCAACCAAACCAGATTTAATAACTGTACTTACTCTTTTGAATCGAAGAATTAACAATTTAATATCTGACCAAAATGAATATCTGAACTGTTTACTTAAGTTTAATTGTTTTTAAGAGAGATGTGCAGTCAAGGAAAATAATTCTCATCTCCCTATCAAAGGAACCGAATCAATCAAAAGAGGGATTTTTCACACTAACATTTATCGTTTCAATTTTTGTGGTCGTGTTAGGAAATATATTCCTTCCTGTCTTAGAGCATAAACATTTGAATTAGAAAAAGTCTTCATCCCACGATCTATGGCGAAGGGATCGAAGAGACAGCACTAAACCACCTATTGTACATGACAAGCAATCAAAACCTAGATTCCTTATAGACACTGGAGCGGTGTTTTCGGTTTCATGTACTTACAAGGGTGAAAGAATTATCCACTAATCTTTTAGTGTTTGCTACCAATGATACAAAACTCCAAACAAAACTCTCCGATAAGAAATTACCGGTCGATATAGGACTAAATAGAATTTGGAGGTGGAGTTTTGTAATAGTTAAACCTACTATTGGGATGGAGTTTCAAGTTATCGTTGAAGCTAAAAACAACAAACTCATTAATGGCTCAACTCAGATCCTTTCCAATGTACAAACTGAACGAAATTGTATCAGCCCATTGGAATACTCTTTAAATGAAATTATTTGTGAATAATTGGGATATCCCCACGGCCAAGCCCGATAGAGACCCTCATTAGATTATATTTTTTAAACAGAAAATAAAATATGTGCCAAGTTGAAATTTGAAATAGTTGACTCATAGAGATAGCGGATGACAATGAGCTTACAATAAGCTTACAACAACACATTTAAAGACAATAAGACAATTTAAGCTCAAAGCTCAAAAACATTTGACCGTTTTATTTTATTTTTGTTCATTCACTCTCCTCAATTTAAGATTATTAAAACATAAAAGCACTTATTTAATAATTTGTCTAAAACCTAGGGTTTTTTCTATTAATTTTGCTATTTAAATTCAGTTTGTCTCAAATTCAACCCTCCGTGCCTCTGAAACGACCAGGGAATGCCTCAAGGTTCAGTCTTGGATCGAATTGTTCCTTTATTATTCGTGTTTCCTGTATACATGAATTAAGCTTTTTCAAATGCTTCAGTGATTGTATTTGTAGATTATACAATACTGACTGTATCAAACGTTCCCATCAGCTCATCAGGTCAATAAAATGGCACTCCAGGAAGGAGATATTTGTTTCACAATGAACGCACTAAGCATTGAACTAGGACAAAAGTCAAGTGGTAAAATGTTCAACGACACGAAAAAAAACAACTGTACAATAGAAATTTCTGTTATGCGAGTAGTGCCTTTAGCAATATATCTTGTTATCGTGAAAAACAGTGATCACAAGTGGAGTATCATGTAGCTTTGGGTGCTTTCAGAGCATCTTGCCTTGCTTGATCAATCTCTAAGGTCGTTAATCTGAGAATTTAATCACTGCCTGTTAAGGGGTGTGTTTTAGAAACACGATGGAGTCCAAAAAAGTGTTCGAGATAAAAAAAAAAAACATTTTAGACAGTGTTTTAATTTTGACACAAGAATTGATTTTACAAACTCTTTTATTGATTTTGCAATTTTGATTTTAGCTTCATTATACATTTCCGAAATTCACCGATCATTCGATCATACGAACTAAGACACAGGCAACTTCAGTATTCAGTGAACCCTCTTGTTTTGTAAGAAGCTAAATTGTCTTAGACTACACTGAGATGTTTTAATAAACTTCAAGTTTAGTTCAAAATATATAAAAAACCTGTACAATAAATTTAAGGAACTATCTTATAGATTGGGACTTTAAAAAGTTGATGAATTTTAAGGTCAATCAAGACTACTGTTTTCTTTGATTTTGCGATTTATGTTAATTTGATTGAAATATTTATGAATGAAGAATTTCATTTGATTTTGTTTCTATGTGTGATAAAGATTTTCTAGGTTAGTATGATTAGTTTGTTACCAGGAAAAGTTTTTTTGGGACGTTTCATATGTTTATGTGTTAGATTATCAACTCTGTAAAATGTGAAAAACGACAATTTTTGCTAGACCAATATAAACAAACATTGACAAGAAAATTTAATCTTTGAAAATTCAGGCAATTAGCACAATTTCCATCATGGACTCAAAGAGTAAATGTCACCATTAAAAATTAACTCAGCACATAAGCTCATACCAGTAAAACACAGGAAGACAGCACTTACTACGAACCTATCAATCATCCTCACAATTATTCAAATCGCAGCCTTTGTGAACCCACAACGGCACATCTTGACCTTTGAGTGGACAATGGGTAAGGCTCTGTGGGCTCTATTAATACATTTTATTGGCAGCTCGGTATTTGTGGAAGAGCTACCGTTACACTCAGCCGCTGGTCAGCCATTACTGGAAGACAATGTGCGAACGACCTTGATGAAGGACATCAGTATTGTCTCCAAATGTGAAGGTTTATCTTAGCTCGTAACTTGGCCATAGCCGGACAAATAGTTTATCTGGGTAGTGACCATATAGGCTGCGTATCACATATGCTTGTTGACGGATCTGGAAGAGATAATAATACTGGTTTTGGACACTCGAAAACTCAAAAGAAAAGTTTTTTAACTGAATTCTATTGGATATATCAATCTGAACTCCACATTTTGAAATACATTAAATATATACTGGCAATCAAGCAGCAATTAAATCCAAACAAAAGTATTCATCAAAGCTTTTTATTTCAAATCATCTGTTATCAATTCCTTTGTTTTGACCTCCTAAGTTCTAAAAACCAAATGCACCACAAATCAAAACATCGACAAATCGTCCATTTGCTTTAAGAAAAGTAGAATTAGACAGACTCTATAATTGTTTATTATTTATATAGACATTTGATTTGTTCTTACAGAAAGCACATTAGTTCAACTAAAATTATCGAAAAAAAATTCTTTAAAATCTACTTAATGAAGCTGAATAACTTATTTCAGATTTTTTAAAACTTACAGAAAATTTATTCATGTTAGTGCCTTCTGGATTGATTAGACTAATAAATAGTAGGCTAATTTACCTTATCGTCTCCAATCCTGTAGTATTCTCAAACGATTACTATAGTTTCGAGGTTTACTACCTCATTTTGAAATCTTCAATTACAAAAATATAATTTCATTCCTGAAAAACTTGCCTTCATTATAAATTGACACACATATCACAAAACACACACTTAAAAAACATTTTACACATTTGGTCGGCTAACACAACAATTAATTCCAGACTAGATACAGGTACCGTTGTCGTGCGCGGACTCAGTTAAACGACCAACTACCGTCCCAGGTTCTGGCAGCAACTTAATGAATTAATTGTAAGGTCTTTTTTTCATTGGGAGTACCCGTCATTATCTTCTTAGTGTTTTAACCTTATAAATATTTCAAATCATGAAGCGCAACTTTTTTGTTCAATTTGCACTACAAAAAATATAGAACACTCGACTCTCATTTTAAATTTAACATCTAGTCATTCGTGTTTTCAAGTTCAATTATGATTCTAAATCATCTATTCTGATGAGTGTTTATCAGCTAGGGCTGCTGATGCACGATCTACTGCCGAATTCAAGATGCGGTGCATTCCAGAAATTGACACGCTCCTTTCACCGACGACCTTGAGCTTCACAATAGACTGTGGCAATGATCCACAACGTGATGGACCATGTCAAAAACTTATCAAAAAATGTCACATCGCGGAAATTTGTCCAAAGAAAAATATAAGTTAAACGCTGTAAATGGGGATGTCAATTGAACTTTTGGATTCACCATGCTAAGAACGTCTCGTCAATCAATCAATCAAAATTCTTTATTTTCAAAAATTGTAATGACATATTCATATTTTAACAACGTGCAAAAACCTTTCAAGGTTTGTCTGCACTTAATCATGTCACAAGAAAATAATTTATCATAAATTTAGTTTTGTTTTTCCCAACAACCCCAAAAACAACATTTTAAGAGAGACAGTTCTTATCACTTCTTGTAGATTACAACATTTTCTCAGGAAAATCAATTAATATATTTTAAATCATAACTAACTATAAATTCTATAAAACAAAATATGAGCTGTTTTTAGTTAGCTCGTCACAAATTATTTTACTTAACAAAAGTTAAATCAATTCAAACTTAAGTTGTTTGAGCAAGGTAGATCTTTTTTACTATTAGATAGCATTCTAAAATTTATATATATATATATATATATATATATATATATATATATATATATATATAATATTGTTGGAGAGATGTGTTGGCTTTCACTTAGTATTGGCTTGCCTAGCAGTCAAAAACTTATTAAAAATATTAAAAACAAAACGATAACACACTGTTAAAACAAAAAAAACTTTTTTCTAACTAAGTTTAATTATTTAAGTTTTTTTAAAGATTCATATTGAATCAATGTAATAAAAATATATGTTTTCTTTATATTCAAATTACTTAAAATAACTAATTTACCGCTATTTAGTTCACGTTCAATAATAATATAACGAAATAAACTATTCAAAATAAAAGAAAACTTATTGTATATTGTTATTTGTCAAAACAGAATTAGAAAGCCTTTATTACCTAGAAAGTCTCCATATAAAACATTTATAAATTACTCCAAGCATTATCACATTTAACACTTACTAATGACTATCCATGCAAACCCTGTCTTATTTGTCTTTGCCATTGTACCTTATTCACAACAAATTACCCATTGACCTATCCACCTTATGTAACAGTTATTTTACACTCGAGGATTAACAGAAACTGTAAACGATAAGGTCATCAGACCTGTAAACAACAAGTTGTAAAACAAGTTCCGGTTCCGGAAGACCGCGGACCGCGTTCTTGTGGTAACCGGAAGCCTGGACAGGTCAGGGGTCAGGATGGGCGAGGAAAGCTGTAGGGGCTTATATCACGTACCGGCGGGGACTGGCGGTTCACACGTGAACAATGCTAATTACATGGATAATTGGAGTAAACCCTTCCTTGAGCATTGTGTCGTACTGTGGTGCAATCCACTCACGCACTCGCACACCCGTGCACGCGCGCGCTCGTGTGTGCGGGGGAATGTTAAGCGTGTGTGAAACCTCTGCGAGACCAAGTTCGGGGATTCCTAAACATCTATCTAATATCACAGTGTCCCGTGGATTTCACGTGTTTAGCCGAATTTACACCGGAGTTGGCAACTTATCTGGCAAATGAGGCAACTTATGTTGTTCGCAACATATATTTGTAACAAAAGTTTCCTCAAGAGATTCATTTTGAATCAAAGGATGTTGCTAGATTTATCGACTGTTGGTTTGAACGTGTTAAAAAAATCTTGTTGGAAACACGTGTTACAAACATTGTTGGCAAAAAATGTTTAGTATTTGTCAAAAAGTTTGCAAGCAAATGTTGGCAGCCCGAGTAAACAGTCAAGTGTAAACGCGGTTTTTACATAGTTATGCCTCTAAGGTCAAATGTTTTGTTATTAGGACTTAAAGTTGAATTGTTTTACTATTATTGAAAAAGTTAACTTGTAAACTCGGAATCAGCCTCGAATACTTGAAATAATCACGCACTTATCTGGGAGTTAACAAAGATTACAGGAACTAACTATTGGGTGAAGAATTCTTTACGGTAGTTTACCTTATTCAAATATGAACCTTTAATAATCAAAGTTGATTCTCAGGCATATCTCCAATTCAAGGTTTGTTTTTTTATATATATATAAATTGGTTGTTTCCTATTAGTATTTTTTTCCAATTAGTGAGTAGACTTAACTTCTTCCTTTTAGATAAATATGCGTTATGATATATATACCGTTAAATATGCGTTGCAATCTGCACAGTTAGAGTTCGGAACAGATATTAGTTACAACACTACAACACACATTTACAATTTAAGAAGTTTTCGAATATTTTACATAAGTTTCGAAACAATAACGCGTTAAATCTATTTTTTATATTTTCAGTCAAAGAGGAAGTTATTTATGTTCTTGTTTCATTTACGCATACCTGGATGTATTTTCGGTGTCTTCTAGGAAGAAAACAATCTTGCGTGATCCTATTTCCAGCAAAAAATTGGAAATGCCTAGTCCAACTAGCTTTACAGTTGAACATTCTTTAGCTATGTAGAAACTGCATTGAACTGTATATGCCAAGGAAAGTTTAAAAAATGTCATCATAATCATTGAAGTAATACTTCTGGAAAGTTGTTGACCTATTTTAAAACATAGGTCCTTCATGGGATTTCTTATGTTGCTTGAATTTGAATAATAATTACTTTTTGCAATATTAAATAAATTTATATAGTGTGCCGAAATCATATTTCTTAGAAAAAATTTATTTTTATAGTGGCACTTAAAGTAATATTTATAATATTCAACATTAAGTTTTCATCCAAGTAAATGAGGTTTTAGTTACGGAAACGGTTTTACATGATACATGTTTTACGTCTCTTTGAGTTAAAATTTGATATTTGCGTCATCTGAGGACTTATTTGTTTTATCTAATCGATCCATTGAAGTCAAATCAAAATTCCATTGTTAACTGATTTTGCGATGTGTTTCATTAAATGTGGTAGGCCTACTTTGTCAACATTTAATCTAAAGTAACAATAAGTGCCTCATTTTAATCATAGTTCAACCACATTGTGAGATAGTCCGCTCATATATCCTTGTTATTGTAGAACTATGTTACAGTAAGACAATGGATACGCTCGTTAACACATTCTGATGCGCTCGAATAATCCAGCTCTGGTTTCTTGTGATAGTTAATTTATTCTGAGGTAATCCATCAGTTATTCCCAGCGTAAAAGTCACACATTCTCAATTTCAGCTGCTAGTTTCACTCTTGTTCGGATGGTTTTTACCCTAATATGAAATTCAAGATTGTTTAATAATGTGGCTTAGATTTACCAAGTGTAAAGATGTGTGTATTTGAAAATTATAGTAATGTATAAAAATTTAAGAGTTATAACCGTAAAAATCCTTTGATAAGGTACAGCATTGTATTTAAGTTATTAAATAACTCTGATTCACTCTTTTAAGCCTTTAAATGAAATAAATTATTAAAATTAAATAATTACTAACAGCTCATCTGTTTTGATTTAAATACATTTTTACACTAAAGAATGGTCCGGAATGGAATTAAGTAAAAATAGTTTTCAGTTCGTTATTGTCAGTGAGGTATTTTTGAAGAATTTTCTGAGAAAAAAATCTTTTCAAGAATCAAAGCATTTTAAATAATTACAGCAATGTAGGAAAAAAGTATGAAAGGCCAATTGGCGACCAAAACAACTTAAAGACCGATACCAGAAAAGAATGTACAAGGCATTATGGACTCATAAAATATATAAAGAACTAAATGACTGGAAAATAGATAGAGTTTTCTAATATCACTTTTTTAAACATGTTTATCAAAACCTTTCTTCTCATCGGAAGAAGATTTATGCAGACTATCCGAAGCATCGTCTCTGTTCAGTTGAAGGTTCTTATTTGCCGCAAGTTGGAGCGAAATGACAGCCTCAGGGAGTAGTTGAACTAATGAACTCAAGATTACTAAATTAACCGGAGCTATTACAGTGACCCACGCCTGGAACTGGTTACTGGTAACTGTTACTGAGGATCACCTGTGGCGCGGCCGATCTATCATATTATGAATGGTCTAACGGTGTCACTGATTGGAACTAGATAACGCGCTCCATATTTATAGCTGAGATAAATGTCGAGCAAACTGTGTTTATTGCAGATAAAACTAATAAGGTTAGCGCTTATGGGTTCTGGAGACTTGGACTCGGTTATTTTATGTTAAGGAGAAAGCAATTTTGGTGCAGTAAAATTCGTTCTGTCTTGTATTCTGTCGTCTTGTAAAATGTTTGTCAAGGTTTTGGATGTTGGGTTCTCTTAATCGATTTAAACATTCCGTGAGAGTGGTGTCTAACTCCTCAAGCTAGATGACAAAATAAACTATTTAGTGGTGTAGAAGGAGTAGCTCAGCACCCTGATCAAGAAATAAATGAAAAGCATTACATTTTACACTCAAGAAGAGTTCATTAGACTAAACTGTAACAGTAGTATCCATTAACTAAAAACCCTCTGCCACGTTCCAACATTGTTTTATTTGTGTCAGTCAAGGAAATTAGCTAGTTTTAAGACAAGTATTAGTTTTAATTTCATTCTAGTAATGTGGATGCTAACAAATTATAAAGGAACGAAGTATCAAGTAATTATGTATTTAGAAATAAATCGAAAGTCTCACCATCAAAAGAAATTTATGACATAGAAAATTTATTAGGATTATGCACTCTTCAAATCTTTGACGAAAGTTCATAACTAGTTACGTCTTTGTTGTTTCAAGCACACACGAGGCAGATTCCCACACAGAAAAGCTGAGAGATTTATAACATTAATTTAATCCTGCTTAAAAAAACCTCTTTAGATGCGTTTCAAGATTTTTAGCAAGCCGTTAAGTTTTTTTAGGGGTATGAATGCTATACTGGTAGTATTTATAAAAACTGTAAAGCAATTATTTTGTAGTTACAAGAGATAACTTAGAACTATGATAAGTTACCACAAACTTATGATTACAAATCGTGGGGTCGAAAAATTATTATTTGAAAATAAGGAGGCCAAAGGTTTAAGCCTACTATGGAATCCTGTACATAATACAGTACAGTAGTTTTATTTTCTACACTATATATGTATCGTAACTTTAATATGTTTCATGCACTTCTATACTTCTGATACCTCTACTCTTTGATCGAATTGTATACTTTATAGAGATTTCTTCAGAGGTCCATTACCCAATATGTGTGTTTGTGGGGGGGGGGGGGGGGGGTGATTTCCTCTTAGCCTTCCGTTTCTTCAATTCAATTTCACGAAATACCTAGGAACATCACAATTAATAGCATATTATAGCAAACCGTACTATGATGTCCTTACCTCGTTCCGCTGTATTTCTAACACTCTTCTAACAGCCTCTTCATTTCTCTCCCACGTTAGTATACCCGCTGATTTATTATACTCTGCTTTGTCCTTGCCTTTCTAATAAAGGCTTTATTTTTCCTCTTTCTCTCATTATATTTTTTTAGAGATGTTTTTAAATTATTTTCAAAAGAAAATGTTTTTTGTCTGGGTATTAAAAAAGTGTGAAAAAAGAAGTGTGACTAGAAAAAAGAGTGAAAACTCCATATCGAATTAAAAAAAGTGATTGTAATGACGACCATTCTAACTCATTCTAACGACGATACACTTAACTTTTAACCAAGTTAAGACTTAACCAGTCTCTTGATTAAACCCTTCAGTTCAGAAGAAGCTAACAAAAACTTGAGACGAAATATTTTGAATATGACAATAATTCACAGACAGTCTAGATAGCACCAAATAGGTTTAAAATTGTAACTCAGCATTACCATTTAGTCAAATATTTCAATTATTTACCCAGAAAAATAATTTTTTGACTTCTTCATAAAAAATTGGTGTCGAGATCGAACAGCCTCCCGATGACAAAAAATCAAAGTTTTTGGGTGTCCAACTGATGCTGTATTAAAAAAATTCATGGCACTCTTTCAATAGCAAACTAAATAATCCAAAGCGAGAATGTTCCAGTACAACTGATGTTCGCACCGGAGACGACCGTGCAGTAGTCTCTTGTGTCCCAGACCTCTTGTGTCCTGGATGTCCTAGTGTAAGTGTGTCGTCCTGTCACGGCGCCATTGTGTCCTCTCGTCTCTATCCTGGCTAATTATAATCGCAGGACGATTGTCAGGACTCGCATTGTCCCGTCGGTGGCTTACTCCGCCACAAACTGACCCGTCCCTTATCATAACAAAGGTGGCCACGGCCCAAATACTGCTATGATAATTGTCTTGGGTGAAACCAGAATGGACTTTCTATATTTTTGTAGGAGATGATTTCTTTACTAACATCCTATTAACTTTAGGTTGAAAATAGACAAATTTAATAACTAGGTGATCTTTTGGTTTGGTGAGAGTATACAAGTATATTCTGAAAGTACCCATAATTTCCCTCGCTTGCTTCGTTCGGTTGAACATTACAAATTATTTTACTTATATCAAATACAGAACTAAATTATAATTGAGCACCACTTATGACACCGATTTCGGTGCTTATTGCCTTAAATTACAAATCACAAATTACAAAACTAATCAGAAAACTTCACAAATCAGAAAACTATGGATAAGTATCGTGTAGCATTTTGTTTTACTATATTCTTACAATCCCTCATCACTCATCATAAAGCAGAGATACAGGCATTCCACTGGCACAGTCTCCAATACAGTTGTCACATATTGGAGTACAAGTTCCCTTCTCAACCCTGCTCGGACGCAGTTACAGACCCTCTCACACTGGCCTTACAATTACAAGTAATTAAATGTAAAAGCTTGTCAGGCACCGGAGATAATGTAGTTGGTATCAAGGTTAGTTGCCCATTAGAGGATACACGCCAACCCCATTCGCTGGGTGGTAAGTTGTTGCCAAGTGAATGTTGTACCTGAAGATACACGCGCTGAGAATGGAGAGAAGCTAAGTCGGACGTTAGAGAAAGAACGAACAAGTCGAATTCAGCTGATACTTCTCGGTAGCAACAGTCTTGTGCAGTGCAATAGTCGAAACTCGTTAAAAGATTAAAACGTTTCTCCACCAAACACAGCTATGAACATTTTTTTGTCGTCTGAAGTAGTCTGCAATTTAGTGGTGGACGGTTTCATCCTAGTGTTCATCGGTGTGTGTAAATTTACTTTACTTGAATTGAACTAGCCAAATCCTAGATAACACTGATGATTTTTTTTAGTGTTATCTTCATCCTTTTACTTTAATGATTACATTTAGGCTAAATTAAATAAAAGAATTGGGTTGGTCGCCGTTGGTCGCTTTTGAGTGTGCGAGCATCAGTCGAGGGGTCTAACAATCCCCCGGGTTCCTTCTCTAAGTGGATGTAGGTAGCAATAATCTATACTGTATAGAATCCATAGTACTATACGCAGTAGCTAAATTGAATGGTCTATTGGTCGTGTTTCATTCCTCAATTGGACTTCCACTCCAATGATTGATCTTCCTATTTATAAGAAAACAACTGAGAAAGGTCCACTCTTGTAAATTGGGATTCTTACCACATAATACCAACCACAAAAAATAGATCGTGGGTAAAAACTATGCCGACACTGGCAACAGTAGGCCCTACTGTATGAAGTACGGACCCGTAGCATCCAAGAGAGTGAATATTTTTAAGCTCACAAAAGCGTTGCCTTATCCTGAATTGAATTTCAGAAAATTTCATATGGCCAATGATGAAACATTATGTACGTTATCATTTTACACGTTCAAATGGCAAAATTAGTAGTTGGATGCAATGGAACAGGCAAGGTCAAGTCTTTCAATAAACCAGTTTATTTTTTCTCATTTCGCTACATGTTAAAGTAATTTATTTTGCTTGACCTTCACCTGTCTGTTCTATTGCTGCCGACTGGAGATCGAGATAGTCACAAATTTTGAGAAACTTTTAATTTGGTTTCTAAATACGGTTAGATTTTTTTTATTTAAGTTTATATGATGCTGATTAAATTGATGACGAAAGAAAATTGAACTATTACTAAATAATTGTCGCCCGCTCGATCAAGGTTAGCTTAAAAATATAATTAACCTATACAAAAGCACTGCTTGTACTTGACAAAAGTCAATCAAAAGTGTCTTCCAGGTCAAAATTTCAATCACTGCGCAAATAATGTGGCCGTTCACTAATTTTTACTTAATCTATGAATATTCCACCGAGGAATGAATACATTTTGATTAAAGCAGGTTGAAGCAGGAGCTTATTATTTCCGTTTATATTGTTTAAATTTAAAACAAACTTACATTGGGATTATTCAATCAACAAAATCGATATTGTCTTTATGAATTACCAATTTGATTAAAAAGTTATGCTTCATTCAAACAAACAATAAATATTCGAGGACATAACACTCAGACATTCAAATTTCGGGTGGAACCTCTTCCTTGACAATATTCCGGCGCACCTATTATTGTTGCATTCAAGGTCAACGCGTGCCACTCAGCGCCAAATTAAGCTGATACCGTCAGAAAGCGAGTTAAGCTGGAGCAGTTCCCGAGGGGGAACAGGTTCCCGCCACCGGGTCACCGCTATTGTCAACCGTCCCGTCCTCCGTAATATGTTTCACAATTGCCAGTTATGTCAATGACGCATAAACGCATAACATTAGGTCTATTTTAAACACGCGTTACCAAATTAGGCTGAAGCTGTTTCACTTTTACTGTTCCAACTGCATTTGCACCGTGTTTCCATAGTTTTAGTAATAGTATATGGACTTATATATACTATGGCAAAGGCAATAAATACTCTTTACAACCTCTGAAATTCAGTGTTAATTTATGGACTCTCCATAGAGGAACCGTTTTATAACCAACCTCATTAGCAAAATCTGAGTCATGTTATTCTTGTAGGGACCACGCATAATAATTCATAATTACAATTCTTGAATACATCTCTTTGCAGCAGACCTACCTGCTCATCAAATGTCCAATTGAATATGGGTTTTCTTGATTTCTCCAATAGATATCATGAAAGGCCATGCTAGACACATGTGGGTATCTAAGGTGCTGCCATTTTGGGAGTTATGTACTCAAGTATTAGGCAGTCCTCTTATGATAGAGCTACAGCTACACGCCAAACTTTAAAGCCATCATAATGATTAAATATCCTTGTATACAATACGAGAAGCCATTTTTGTGAACACAACCCCCTTATTTCTGGGTTGAGGTTTTGAAAAATTCGTCACATTTCGTACTTTTTCAATAATAGAAATAATAATATTTTAGAACTTCTCATTAACCAGTTGATGATAAAATAGTGTTTGTATTTTAATTTAGCACCACAGACCTCATGCTCGGTAAAATTATGAGCGTAGCTTTCTTTCTCAGATAAAGCTCGTTCGCTCCGCTCACTCTCCCTCTTCCTTTTTACGATAAGCTCGTCCTCCTTTCTCACTGACAGGCCAATGGACACTGCCCTTTTATATAAATTTGTAAAATTACACGTCAAAGATGTAACACATTGGTTTATATCTACAATTATCAGCTGACTATTGTTCACTTTAGTAGCTACAAAAACTCATAACATAGCAACTTTTAACGGCTCTAGGCCAAAAACCGGATTTCCTTAGTCATGGGACGAACTTCAATCGATTCCTGGAGGCCAGAACCCCCATATTACAAAAATCCTTGGACGGAAAAAAAATTTTTGTCCGTGCAAACATTGCAATTTGTAGGGCAAGGGCAACGGTTTTTAAGAAAAATACATTTCTTTCGTAGCAAAAAAATCATTATACACAAAAGACAACGATAGACTCTGTGGTTTGCCCAGATGACCTTATGACTGAAAGGGAGTTTGATGATTGTGATGGATCAGATGAGGTGTAGCTTTGTTACTGACAAAGACCATCTGAGTCATTTGTCACGATCATTCCTAAAGAATAAAGGCAGCCACGTCCAGTTTCGAACCATCAAAAAGCTTCGAACTTTCCTTTAGTAAGATAGTAAGCCAACATAAACATCGGATCGTCAACGCCAACACGGTATCGGCACGGTAGACTACGGTGTGCGGTGGCGGTGGTGGTGGCGGGTCCACACTCCGCGGTGACTCGGAGGTCCGGCAAGTGTGTCAACCGTTAGAGGATCCTCGTCTGCAGCTGCATCTAGATTCTGATTCTCTACCGCTGACGGTCGCGCGGCTACACACTATGACGTCATAGCTTGCAAGCGGTCTGTAAGGGCTGCAATAAAAAATATAAGCCTAAAGATTGCTTTATATCATGCCAAAACTAGTCATAGCAAAAATTGATTACGCGAATCGAGAAGATTTAGTGAATTACGATAAGCATTAATAATGATATTACAAGTCGTATCATTAAAGAGGTACATTATTGAACCAAATATGCACAGTTGCATAGTAAGTTCCTTATGATACAGGTTCTAGACTAATGATGTTCGGCAGTAGTGTCATCATCATACAATATACTGTTTAAACGGTGAGTTCTCAGCAATTGCAGTACCTTTATTCAAAATGCATATCTCAAATTAAAGGGAATGATGCGTAGATTTGCAGAGTTCTCTTTAAATGTACGATCTCGGCAGTAGTGTCATCTTACAATATACTGTTTAAACGGTGAGTTCTCAGCAATTAAAGAACCTTTCTTCAAAAGCATATCTCAAATTAAAGAGAATGATGCGTGGATTTGCAGAGTTCCCTTTAAATGTACGATCTCGGCAGTAGTGTCATCTTACAATATACTGTTTAAACGGTGAGTGCTCAGCAATTAAAGAACCTTTCTTCAAAAGCATATCTCAAATTAAAGGGAATGATGCGTACACGCTAAAATAGAAAGAATGAAAAAGTCACTCTTTGTTGAGAGTGAATGCGTGTTCATTCCAAAAGAATGAAAAGTAACTCGTGAAAGAACGGAAAACCTCCACTCTTTCTAAAGAGTGAAAATATCCACTATTTAAATAAATGTATTTTCACCTTTTCAATAGATGGTTTCTCAGTCACTCTATCAAAGAGTGATTTCCTTACAGAATCAGAAGACCGCCATCTTTAACGGGTCCGGGACAATTTTATATGCGTTATTTATATTAAGTATTGGGAAACGTTTTGTGTGTTTGCATGGCTATGGCTAAAACTTCAAGTCAGCTCTGAAATCAATCATCGAAAGCATTCACCTCCAAAAAAATCTTCCTCCTCGGCATCGGTGTTACGTCACGGCGTCTCTTTCCAGAAGCTTTCCTTCCTCAATAGATAGCAAGCACAACTATTTAAGTTTAGATGAAGTAATTTAGTTCTATATGCAAACATACTCTATTATTAACAGGATATTGTGTAGTATACAAGACTGAGAATCACTTATAATGAAGGCAAAGCCACCTTACCTTTCTACACTTTGTCTTGTAGGTTATCATCGAGGTTCAGTTCAGCAGGTTTTAATAGAATAATATTAACATAAATAACAAAATAAAGGACAAATTTTAACTAAGTTAATGTAGCCTAAAACATTATCAAAGAACAACACAAAATAAACTAGCTAAGTTTATTTTGTATGTGTACCTATTTTGAGTAATTGTGAGAAGACTTCATTTGATAGGTTAGGTTAGGTTAGGTTAGACTCATTCTTTAATTGAGTGAAAATCATTCTTTCGTTGAGTGGAAATTACTCTTTCGTTGAGTGGAAATCACTCTTTCGTTGAGTGGAAATCACTCTTTCGTTTAGTGGAAATCATTCTTTCGTTTAGTGGAATCACTCTTTCGTTGAGTGGAAATATTCACTCTTTCAAAGAATGACCCCAGTTCACTATTTTAAAGAGTGAATATTCATTCTTTCAGAGTGGCTCGGTTTTCCTACTTTCAAAGAGTTAAAAAGTCACTCTGAAAGAGTGAATTTTCATTCTTTCACTTTTAGTGTGTAAATTTGCAGAGTTCCCTTTAAATGTACGATCTCGGCAGTAATTTCATCTTACAATATACTGTTTAAACGGTGAGTTCTCAGCAATTAAAGAACCTTTCTTCAACATGCATATCTCAAATTAAAGGAAATGATGCGTAGATTTGCATCAGGGTTCCCTTTAAATGTACTATTATCATTAGCATTAAATCTTATAACCCTTTAGTTTTGGGAGCGGGCCAATGCAATTCTTATGGAAGAGTAAAACTTTTTGTTTTTAAATTGCAAGTTTTTTTCTCCGGTCAGCTGGGGGAAGTTTGTTATTGTTTTGAGAACTTCAATTTTGGCATACAAAGTTTTGTCGTATCAGATCACGGTCATTTAGAAATTTACAGAAATAATTACGCAATTCGCTCATCACCAGGGGCCCATTTCATAATAATCTACTAGTTACAAGTTACAAGCTGTAACTTGTAATTTCCATTAGATTTGCAATTGGCGATCAGCTGTTTTTTCTAATAATATTAGTTTGTAGTTTAATATGAAACGGGCCCCTGTGATAGTTCTATTTTGATGTAATGTGAACGAGAACTACGATTACAAGACGATTAGATTTAGCTGCATTGGTGACGCAATTTGCTTTTTTTTCTGACTGCCTAGCTTGTAAATGGTTTATTCCTTTTTTTACACTGCCTTAACAAATTTAACTTAGCCGTAGATAAAGTAGTGTGAGCCTTTTAAGCCACTCTCAGATATTCGAACACTTGCTTCGTGCGTGTTCTATTACATATCACTTGTGACTTAGTCGTGAAGACGTCCGTAATTCAATCTTTTCATAAACTACCTAATCATAACTTAAGATTTTTGTGAACAGTTTTCATAACAAAAATATAATCTCACTTTTTTATATAAAAAAAAAACTTAAACAAAATGTTTATGCTTTACCCTAAAGAAAAAGCAAAAAAAAAAAATCAATGAGATGTACTTTTGTTCAGGTTTTTTTTTAATTCCAGTTAACATTCGTTTTCATTTTTTCATACAATAAATACAGGAGGAGATCCATTTGATTGCAGTAATATCACTTGAATATCCACAATTGTCTTGATATTACTAAAAAAGTTAAAACTTAGTTAAAAAATAAACCCTAAAGATATAAACCGATGTATGTAAATCCAAACGGCCGAGTTACAATTTAGTGTGTCACCACAGTTACTCCAGAAATTCTCGGCTAAACGAAGCCGTAGACATATAATTTAAAGTGTCATAACTGCCACTTTCGCGGCTTTTGCGACCCAAAGTGACAAAATCGGGCCTTGACTTTGACAGCATTTGGGTAATTTGTGTACGCATTTCAGTGGGAACAAGGGAACAATCGACTGTAAATACAATCGAGCAGTACAAATGTTCGAATGCTAATGTGACTGACCACGCCCTAGACCTTACCTCGCATACCAAGTACTGTATCTGAAATATCTTATCGTTGTAGAATTGCAAAACCTAACTCGCTATGTTAGGATGTTACTCAGTAACATGGACGTTCCGACTAACCAGATTATCCAAGTACAGTGTTGCTTTCATTCTTAACATTTTTGCCTATTTTAACCAAGCTATAATTTTTAAAGTATCTACGCTAAGAGGTTGTATTAATAACCACAATTAACGCTTGTAGTTTTTGTAGAGGGAAAATCTGTTGAAATAGGTTATGTAGATAGATTTAATTGACACAACCTCAATTTAACGACCATAAACTTTCTTATTAGTGAATTGCCAAATGAGGTTTATATTAAGACTCAGAGTTTCTTCAACAGTAATAATTTTTTGTAAAACTTGTAAAAAGTCATCGTTGTAAAATACGTTGTATATGACTTCATGGCTACCACTAGTTTTTACCAACATCATAACGCTTTTCTTTTTTAAAGAACTATTAACCTCATTACTTTAAATGGATTCATTAGTTGATCAATAGCATTAGCAAAAAACAATTTCTTGATGATCAGTTACAGTGTACTCCTTTCGACGCAATAAAATCCTAATGTTTCCATTTACAGTATTCTATGACAAAACGCTGATCAGGACCGATTAAAGATTGTCAATGATGAAAAATTTGCAGAATAGATTGGTAGGATAATTTAATTGCCTTTGATCCCATTATCCTACTTGCTGAATGAGACCAATTGATTATTTCCTAACGAAGATCCTACTGCCGAATTTCGCTTGTGAGGCGGGAGCTCTAAATATGGAAGTACTCGGCTTACGCATACTAACAACTTAGGTTAACTATCTATAATTCTTTTTCTTATTTTACGAATTCTTTGTTAGTCCTTTGCAAAAGAACAATGCCATTATTTTGATATCTACCTCAGCTATTCCACCTGGCTTGGAGTGCGACTCCTTCACCCTCGACTGGTCGTGAAGCAATCCAGGTTCGTTACTGTACACCCGCTAACGGACGATCGCATGACAAATAGACGCGCCCAAGGATCAAAGTGAGCGGGATTGCGGCACTGCGGTTATAATTAGCGTTGGACAGTGATAGCACGACCTGCAGGGGAATGCTGGTGGGCAAGTGATTGGCAGAGAATGCTGGAGTCTTGGGGACAGAGAATGCTGGTGGGCAAGTGATTGGCAGAGAATGCTGTAGTCTTGGGTACAAGGAATACTGGTGAGAAAAGGAGGGATAGGAAAATCTGGTGGGCCAGCGATTGATATGCGAAATAATTTTGCGGAAGAGATTGATGACAGGGAACTGGGAATGCTGATGGGTAAGTGATGGAGGCATGAAACTTTGAGTTACGGTTGAAAGACTCTGAGACCGGGAACTGGTAATGTTAGAGAGTAAGTGATTGGGTAGAGAATGCTGTAGTCTTGTTGACAGAGAATATTATTGGCAAGAGCTAGGTACTGTAGATGATGGAAAGCCAAGAATTTACATAGAGAAAGATGGCAGGTAGCTGGCGGGCAAGTGTTAATAGTATCGAATCATATTGGAAAATTTATTGGGATAAGGAACGCTAGGGTAGAGAATTATATAAGCAAATCTTGGGTCAATTAATACAGGAAGGCGAAAGATAGGCGTAGCGAATGCTAGAGGACCGATTCATATTGGGCGCGTGATGGAGGCAGGAATGACGATATAATGTTATGGGGACCGGGAATTAAATTGTTCCAAGGGGGTGAACAAGTGATAAGAATGAAATTTCAGAGGTCATGTGTTGTAGATATAATGGTGGATAAGTGATGAGAATAGGAAACGGTAGAAGGAAAGAGAGAATAAATATTCTGGAGCAGTAGTCTTAGAAACAGGGATTATTTGTAAACGCATCGTTCTTTGGAATGTTGGTGGGAAGAAATGACATGGACTTGTGGGTGGAGTGATGGCATCGGCTGTAGAATGTACGGGAATGTTAGGTAGGCAGACGTTCAGGCCCGTGCTGGCTCCCTTCTTAGGGCGGTGGACGGCCATGGCCAGAGGGCGCCAGTGTAACCCCCATCCACCACCCCTCCCCACCCTTTGTTGTCACAAGGAGAATTACCTAGGGTCTTAAGTATTGAATATAGTGAATATATTTTGAAATGTTAACATCTTAATACAAATCTCAAACGATTTGATAGCTTTAAATCCATGTTATATAGTACAAATAATATTTACTCTTTTTACTCATTTATGCTTCAGGGAAAAAAATTATTTTCATAATTAGCCAGATAAATATTTTATATCCCTATAGGTACTTCATGGTGGCCAGTCTATATCACTAATTTCTTAGAGCAAAACAGAATAAGAGAGAAAAAAGTCGTTGAAACATTATTAAGAGTCACTAAACACACAATATAACATTCTAACAATAAAGCAAATATCTCAAACTATTAATTGTTAATACATACATTCAATAACACGTTGCAAGAGTTTACTAGTTAATTTCTTCATTTCATTATACTAAAAGTACATAATAACAAAATACTAACAATAGAAAAAAAACTATTTGGTATGACGGGTTCGATCTTCGTCCATAGTTATCACAGTTTGATATTAGTTGCTTGGCAGCCTCCTTCATTGAAGTGATTTAGCCTTCAAATAACAATGAAAAGTAAAAATGTTACCTGTCTTTCTAGATCCCTTAAACAAACATGCCAAAATAAAAATACACCGGGTGTCCACAGTCTTGCACTGATTAGATAGCCTTGCTGTAAGGGCACAATTATAGCCACTCGCATCTAACATTTCTTGTTTTCAAGGTACGGTAATCTAGTATTTTCTCATTAATTTGTTAACACCTAATGATTGACGACAATGCAGTTTCCACTAAAAACATAAATCGTGATGGTATTTAAAAAAATAATTCCACTGTAAAATAATGTTATTTTAAATTTTGAGTCGTATTAATTCAGTTGTTCATAACAAATTTTGAAAGAGTAAGAGCAGTAGCCGCCATCATTACGGTAAACTGCAACAAGTATAATTTTAAGATTAACCTTAGGGATAGAGAGATTCTCCCGAGATAGTGTCCTCTCGGGATAAACATGTCAATTTTTTTACCACTGTTGATTTGCGCCATTTTATCCCCGATTAACGCCGATTTCTTAGTAACCATTGAGCACTTCGTCTTCGTTTCCTTGGCAACCAGTTTTAGCTATTCTAGTTGGCCACAACAAGCCTAAAAAAATACAGACTATACCAACGAGGTTAAATAGATATAGAGTGCTCACCAGATAGGGAAAAGTGTCCCTTTTTGACTGGCGTCATGTTACCCACGATTCCCGCCGTTTCCTTGGTAACCAGTCCTTTGTTTACACTTTTCCAACAGTTATTTACCATTTTACCCACACGTTTCTATGGTAACCAACTTCAATATCCTGCTCACAGACCATCAAATCCAGGACTGCGGAAAACATATATGAACGAAAGAAGGGCTGTTTCATTCCTTTGATGTTGGAAAATGCCGCTTTTGAGTCAGGCCGGTGACGTAATCAATCTGATGTCCATAAGAACAACATGTACCAGCTGATCAGGCTAGTGACGTTTTGGGTACCAATTTTTACATCGTTTCACCCGCTAATGAAACAGGACTTGTCTATTAAATTACAGCAGTTTTTCCCCAGTGCTAATCAAATCAAACTAATTGTTGCATACTGAGGGAGTTACTATCATTATATTCTTTCCGTTACCTGAAGGACCATGAGTTTCCATTTACCATTAAAAAAAAGAGAATGTTTCTTGCATTTAATTAGTTTAATGGAAAACACACACAAATAAAAATTAGAGAAGTGAGTCAACAACAAAAAAACATCATTCATTACTAAAAGATAAATATAAACATAAACAAAGAATAAAACATGTGATTTCATGACAGTGACAGTTCATTTGAGACAGGCAATATGTAACATTCCCCCGCCTGTGAACCAATCTGGTTCACAACAACTTCGCTTAATTCTTCGCTTTTCATTCTTCTTGAATCAGAGGGGATATTTTTGTAATGGGTCTTGTAATAGATCCTTTTGCTGTCTGTAGTTCAACTACTCTTACAAGACCATCTTGACCAGGGGAAGTAGCCGTCACCCTACCCAACCTCCAAGACATTGATGGTGCGTCAGGTTCATGAATAATTACTATGTCTCCTATTTTGATGTTTCGCTTGGGGGTGGTCCATTTCGCTCTTTGTTGTAGGTAGATCACCCATTTTCTGAGTTGTAAGTTTTGGTTTGCAACGAGAGCACCGAACACACTTAAAAATCCTGTTTCTAATAGCACTCCTTGCTGAAAGAATCCAAAACTTTTGGGAGAGATGTGCTTGTAAGAAATGAGGACCTGTATGTAAGTGTTTTAAGTGATGATAATCAATTATTAAGTTGGTGACATGATGACTCTTAGGTACTACAATGGGATGTTTAGTGCTATGAGGGAGATTTGAGTGCTGTAGCCTACCTCCTACTCTTATCAAACCGTCGTCATCAATGAATGGAGACAAGTGCCGAAGTCGGGGAGAGCATTGTTTTCCAGATTTCAGATTTGTTATATCTTCGTGAAATTCTGACTGTTGAACAAGTTTGCATATTTTGATTTTTGCCTGATTAAGCTCTTCTGTCTTTAGGTTTCCCTTTTGCTTAACACTTGTTTGAGTATTTTTGATAAAGCGTAAAACAAAGGAAAATACTTGGAGTAAGGTCTCCCATGAAGAGTACCTGTTTAGCAAATCATTTTCCACTTTCTGTGTTGTGGCCAAAATAGGAAGTGGTTCTTGTTTAGTTTCAGGCAAATCCTCAATTTTTGTAGGAGTGAAGCTAGATTTAGGCCAGTATTCTTGTGATTGTTGAAGCCATGAAGGTCCTTGCCACCAGAGATGGTGTTCAGGAAGAGAGGATGGTAGAAGACCTCGACTGGCACAGTCAGCAGGATTGAAGTGCGTGGATACATGAGACCAAACATGAGACGGTGTAAGTTCTTGTATATGAGCAACTCTGTTAGCCACATATACCTTGAGACGGTAGGGTGGTGTCTGGATCCAAGACAAAACGACTGAGGAGTCATACCAAGCATTCACAGAGCTTATACAACAACGCTGGGATAAAATAGAGGATGTGTAGTGAAGTAGGTTGGCTAGGAGATGAGCTCCACAGAGCTCAAGACGGGGTATTGAGATTCTTTTGAGAGGAGATACTCGTGACTTTGCCGTCAATAAAAATATTTTGATACTGCCGTTAGGATATTCACAGCGAACATAAACTACTGCGCCATAACCAGCTTCCGATCCATCACTGAAACCATGAAGTTGTATATCCACAGCTCCAAACAAAGATAAATGTCGAGGCACCCTAATTTTGTTAAGGCTGGGAATCTGTGAGATGAATATCTTCCATTTATCGGCAATGTCGGAAGGCACTGGCTCGTCCCACTGGAGACCCAGGGTCCAGAGTACCTGGAGAAGAGACTTAATCCAGAAAGTCACTGGTGTCAACCATCCACACACATCGTAAATCCGAGCAACAGATGACAAAATGAGCCTTTTCGTATCTTTAGTCTCTGGGATGTTGAGTTGGCATATGAATTCATCAGTTTCCGCAATCCATTTAACACCTAGTACATTGTATACAGGAAGGTTAGACTCGGAACAAGTGAATGGTTTCTCTCTGTGCGACACAGGGATATTTCGTACAAGTTGAGGGCAGTTGCTGATCCATTTTCTCAAATTGAAACCACCTTTGGCGAGAAGTTGGATGGCTTCCTCTTGAAGAGCGAGAGCTTTTGCTAATGTATCCCCACCCAATATTAAATCATCGACATAGATCTGTTTTTCTATAGCTTCACTTGCGGCCAGAAACATATGACCTTCATCCTTGACAAGCTGTTTGAGAGTACGAATTGCAAGGTATGGAGAGCTGCTGAACCCAAAAACAACCGTAGTCAAGCGATAGATTTCTAATGGCTTGGATGAATCTTCACGCCAATAGAGTAGCTGGTAATTTCTATCATCTGGGTGAACAAGAATTCTCCTAAACATTTGTTTTATATCACTACATGAAACATAAGGATAGGACCGAAAGTAGAGTAGAATGTCGCTGATTTCATTTTGAAGCTTAGGGCCCGAATGGAGAGTTTCATTGAGAGAAACGCCTGTGGATGACCGCACACTTGCATCAAAGACGATCCTAACTTTGGTTGAAGATGATTCCTCCTTTATCACAGCATGGTGTGGTAGGAAAAAACATTCCTTATCATGTTGAATGGGTGAACTGACAGGTTCTTGTCTCCTGTGTCTAACAGTTCTGTTATACACTCAGTGTATTTCTTCTTTAAATCTGGGTTAGAGTTCAATTTCTTTTCTAATGAGAAAAATCTTTTTTTCGCTACTGCTGATGTATCTCCCAAAGGTGCATGATGTTCCTTGAATGGTAGACGTACAATATAACGTCCCGCAGAATCTCTGGAATGGGTCGTGCTGAAGTGGTTTTCACAATACATATCGTCTGGGTTAGGTTTCACTTGGAAAGGAGGTTCTTCATAGGTCCAAAACCGTTGCACCGCTTGGTGAAGATCATAAGTGTCAGTAGATAATAGAGAGGTGATCCCAACACAAAGTGAGTCTTGACTTTGAGGCGCACTTTCTACAGCTGGAGATGATCCAATAATAATGTAGCCAAAAACGGAGTTCATAGCCGCTGGAAGGTTATCACTTACAATAAGCTTATCCCCTGTCATTACTTTTGCATAAAGATCAGCTCCCAATAACATATCAACCTTACTAGGACAGTCAAAAGTTGGATCAGCAAGGACTAAATTAGCAAATTTATCCTTGACATCGTAAGGAACTTGTATGTGAGGTAAATTGGAAGTAATTCGGTCCAATATAACCACAGGGTGATTGTTTGCAACTTGAGTGCCACTCAAAGCAGATATGTTTAACTTAGATAAACCTTTAGTTTTGACATGACATGAGGAGAGACCATTAACCTGATTATATCTATCTGAGGACCTTTCAAGTGAGAGCAGGCGCGCAGTTCCTTCAGTTATACAAGATATCATCGAGGCTGAATCGACAACGGCTCTAATTACTAAAGAATTACCATTGTCTGCAGTTACATGCACTAGAGTGGTGCCTAACAATATAGTAGTGGGTCTGTTGGAACTGTCTTCTGCTTGCGAAAGAGCAACTAAAGCATTTTTTGTGGGGTTTGAACCTTGAGTAGATTTAGGAATAGCATCTTCATTAGTGGGATTTTAATGTTGACTGGGAGGAATTGTTTGTGTTACGGCTAGGTACATGGAGAGATGAATGATGCTTCTTACTACAATGAACACACACTTTTTTAGATTTGCACTCTTTAACTGAGTGAGCCGAACCCAAACAATTGAAACAAAAATGCTTTTCCTTTACAAAATCATACTTCTTTTGTGGTGACAACTCCTTGAAACTAGTACAATTATAAATTGAATGATCGGTACAGGAACAAAATTTGCATTGTGCTTTGGGTGTAGAGAGAAGGACTGTACCATTATGTTTCTGATTCATGGTTTTACTATTGAGAGAAGAGCTTGTTTTAGGTTGTAGAGAATAAGGGGATTGAGGAGCTGAGCTAGAGTTATGGGATAAGTTGGCTGCTTCCAAATTGGAACATTCTTTTTCTAAAAAGGAAATTAATTCTTTTGTGTCAGGGAAATTTTGAGAGTTTGTTCTGCTATCTTCAAACTTTTTTCGAGTCTTATTGTCTAATTTTCTGAGCAAAATAGAAGGCAAAATAATATTGTCCGTTTTGATGTCATGTTTGAGTGCTAACAAAGCCTGGTCATTTTCATGAAACCGTGAAATAAATGACCTAAGGTTGTTAGATGTTGGGTTCAAAACATTAGGTAGATCAATAATATTATTTGCATGGAAACTTACAATTTTCCTATCATTTTGATACCTTTGTTTGAGGATAGTCCATGCTACTTGATAGTTTTCAGGAGTGATTTGCAAATTTTTAATCAAATTCAAAGGTTCGCCCTGTAAGGAAGATAGAAGGTATTGCATTTTATGAGAATCGCCCAGTTCACAGTTTTTGTCAACAGAGGCTTCAAACAAATTAAAAAAAGAGAGCCACTGATCAGGAGACCCATTGAAAGTTTTCAGAGCAAGAGAAGGCAACTTTACTTTTAGAGAAGAAATAGAAGTATTAACTGAGGAGATAGATTCATTTGCTTGAGGGTTATTAGTCTTGTCTGTAAAGGGCTTGGTGATGACCTGAATTGAATGGAAAAGTTGTGAAATTTCATCTTCAATATTTGAAAATTGTTCTGAATCAAAGAGTCATCAATTTCCTCACAAGACATCACCTGTTTACTACAGCATTTAAACTCATTGTACTTATAGTTGGCCTCTTTTTCATAATATAACAACTTATCTACTTCTTCTTTGCCAAATTCAAGTATAGTTACATCAGTAAGTATATTCTTAATGTGACCTTTAATTCTATTCAATGAGTTAGAGACTGCAAGTGATTGCCTTTTAAATACTGCAAACTTCATTATTTAAATAATATAATCTTCTTAACAAACAAAACAAAATAATATTTATTAAGTTGCAAATGAGAAAAGATAAAAAAGAGTATTAAAAATAGTGATAGTTTTCAGAGAAATAGGTACTTGAAATTCTTCCATAGGATGGATCAATTCTATCTAGGCTCGGTAGGACCAAATGTTGCATACTGAGGGAGTTACTATCATTATATTCTTTCTGTTACCTGAAGGACCATGAGTTTCCATTTACCATTTAAAAAAAAGAGAATGTTTCTTGCATTTAATTAGTTTAATAGAAAACACACACAAATAAAAATTAGAGAAGTGAGTCAACAACAAAAAAACATCATTCATTACTAAAAGATAAATATAAACATAAACAAAGAATAAAACATGTGATTTCATGACAGTGACAGTTCATTTGAGACAGGCAATATGTAACACTAATTTTAAAACAAACAACAAATAAACATATGTTTTAAAAATCATCAGTAATGAGTATTTTGAATCATCAGTATTTTGAGGCTTGTAGCGACCAATCAGAATAGCTAACTAGTAACCAAGAAAACAAGAGTAAAGTGTGGGATGTTGCCAAGGAAACGGCGGGAATCATGGGTATAAAGGGGCAAATCAAAAAGGGACATAAAATTAACATGTGATGAGCACTCTATATCTATTTAACCTCGTTGGATTATACTTATAAAACATTATTTGTTGTTCTAAAGCCACTTTGAGTTTATGGTCTTTGGGCAGGCTATTGAGTTTATTTGAGGTTAGTCACCATAGAAACCTCGAACATTTATGCGTAAAATGACAGATACCGGATGGGAAACTGTAAATAACGGACTGTTAACTAAGGAAACAGCGGGAATAGGGGTAAAATGATGAAAATCGGAGGAGTCAAATATCTTTGTAGCACTCTATAACTAGGTTAACCTCGTTGTTCCAGCCTCCACATAAACAACTGAAAACCCACGACACTTAAGCTAACTTTGTTTTAAAGAATTAGACACTTGCACGAGGACAATAAATCACAGAATAATTCACCACGCATGTTACAAATAGGCATACTGCATGAGGTTATTGACACTGATTATTGTGACAAATATTAACAGGCAGACGAAATTAAGACGGCAATGGCAGACATCTCGTTCCAACCCCACCCCCTCTTTTGCCCTCATCACCGGCCAAGGCCAAGGGCGCCCCGCGCGCTACCGTATGGACAATGAGTTCCATTTAGTAGTAAAATATTCAGTCTTCGGCTCGGTATTATTGTTGATTATCCTAGTCCAAGAATGATCTGGATTAAATTACATTAGTATAAATTATTGTTTTGTTTACTTAAGACGACGTTCAAAGCTGTTACATGAGTCGTCTTTGAAAAAACTTTACTTTTCGTTGTTGCTATTCAGAGTAAAATGAGTTTGTTTCGGAACTGGAGGGCGCCAAAAATTCTCTATGCGGAGGGCGCACCGGGATACGTCCCGGTGTCCCGGTGGGCCAGCACGGGCCTGCAGACGTTACGCCCTCAACACTATTGCAATAGTGTCATGAAGAGTGACATCAATAGAAAAATACACTCAAAGTATACTGGTGTTAGATGTCAGCAGCACCCAATACTTTGGTTCTTTCAAATTCTTGTGAAGATTCATGAAAATTTAACGTTAATTTCATATCAAATGGCTTTACCAACACCAGGTAAAGCCTAGATTATGTATCTTGAAGACTGAAAAACTGTACATCAGTCTGGAAAATTCATACCAAACCTTTACTGTTCACGTATTCATCTTGGATACCATTACATTAATAGTACTTTTGTCACAGGAATCATATAATTTTCTTCAAATTTTCTACTTTTATGATCAATGAACCTTTCCATGAATTGGATTTTGAGTTAGCTATACATTCAAACCTTGAGACAGTTTAGATGGTTTCTCCAGTGAACCTGCCGAGTCTACAATGGCAGGCAGCATGATTGTGCGGCTAAGCGCGGTGTGTGATATCCACCATGGAGTGACCCTTTTCCTGGTCCGTGGCCCATTTTACACGGGTCACACGCTCACGCGACTCCCCCCCCCTCCCCCACCTCCCTCGCCACACGCAACTCCTCCTTAATCCTCCTCTTATATAACAACCATCACTACTGCAGTTGTCTTGTCTAGACGCTTAAGAGGGTGACGTGATTCAATCTCAATTTCGTCTTTTCCTAATAAGAGCTATGTTAAACGGAAAACGCAATAACTCATTTCTGATCAGACAACTACGGTTTTTAGCTGGTAAAGGGTTTGTAAAGACGGAAATAATTTGCAAGGGATTTTTTAAAGGGAATTTTAATTTTTTATATATAAAAGAGAACAAATTATTTTTAGTACTTTTTAAAATGAATTCTTTCCAAATATCGATCTCGAACAATGGTAAACTGAATTTAGATTAAAATGAATTTAGATTTATGAATACAATTTACCCTGGACGAAATACAGAAAATAAAAATAAATTAATGACGGAGGTTGGATACAAGATTAACATTGCTCTTTTGGGAAATAAATCCAACATAGCGGCACTCCATACCCCTCTTGGAGACGCATAGTTTTGGTAGTACAGTGTACTTTGTCCAAAAATAGTACATAGGAGGGAGATCAAAATTATTATTATTATTATTATTTTTTTTTTTTTTTTGTGAAACCTAGACACTTTATTTTTATTATATCGTCAAATAGTTTTTAAGACTAAGTTTGACAACTAATTTTATTGTTTGTCTTATAAACTATTGGGTTGTAGGAGATTGAATCTGAGTGGTTCTAAGGGTTTTGTTATTTTTATTTTCTTTTGCATCTGAGAGGGTCGACATTACACGTAATTAAATCCTTAGATCTCACCACGCCGACTCACTGAAAGATGCTTACAAGTAGTGTGTTACATTGGTGTTACTGTATTTGTCAGCAATACCCACTATTTTAGGATTTTTCATCACTCCGTATACGAAAGTGACAACTTGCCGTACAGCTGAGACCTTGGAAAGTAGTCATTTCCCAAACTGTCACCGTCAGCTGATTTTACTGACCTGTACGGAAAGTAATGTTAGTAAACATTACTTTCCGTCCAAGGTAAACAAACTTTTCCGTACAGCAACAATCAGCTGGGTTTAAAACAAATTAAATTTTGAATTCCAGCTTTGTTTACTTTGTCCAATGGCGAAGAATTTACAAAAATAATCCTCCTTTAAAACTTCCACATTTATTAATAATTGCGTCGTGATGAAAAGTATCGTTCACAACTCGTCCGGAAAGCCCAGAAATGGGTCACTTTCCGGACTAGTAGTGAAATATACGATTAGTTTTTTTTTTTTTTTTTTTTTTTTTTTTACTACTGAGAAAAATGGTAAAATTTTTTAATCTTTCTGTCAGCTATATTATACACAGTAAGTGTTAAATAACTGATCATAATAACGTAAAAGTATTTAAACAATTTGAGATAAAATAATTGTGTTCAAAGACAACTAGATCTTATAATATTTATCACTGTTGGAACCTGTGTAAATTTACAAATTGTATTCCTTATCTTTACTGTAGACAATTATTTCTGGATGCTAATTTCCATAGTTCATGACATATAGCAATTTTGCATTGATTTATTTAAATTCTGGATAGTTTGGATTTCACTGCAATTATATATCCAATAAGCCAATATATGATACGAATTTCAACCAAATGTTTTCGTTCTATCTAGGCCACTGTTGTATAACAGTTCAGGGAGTAACGAGCTCTACATCATGGATATTGTTACAGTAACTGCTTACTAATGAGTAACCCCAATTAGAGGATGAACTGAACCACAAAAATCAGGTCCTGGGATCTCGGGACATCGCGTAGAGTGGAATAACAAACCACAGCAAACTATCTACAAACCACAGCAAACTATCTACAAACCACCACGAAACTGTGTAGAACATATCATAAATCTACTTGGTAGCTGATGAGGTCATGATATCTCATCTGGACTAGGGACAAGACATCTTGAGCTGTAACAATAATTAACAGTTGAAGCCAAAACAAGACTTCAATGCTAATATAGATTGATTTGTTTATCTGAAAAGATTTATCTGATTCTTACAGTGCAGTATAAACTATATACAACTCAATTTTTTTGGGGTCTTGATATATGTTGATTGAAAAATTCATCTGATATCTACAGTGCAGTAAGTCACAGCTCAAGATATTTTAGGTCTTGAGATAGATGAATTTCATTAATAATACCTTAAAATCATAAAGGCATTTTTCATGGAATCTGTGGTCTTATTTAAGGGTTTTATATTTCAAATTATAGTCGGATTATAACACAATTAATCTTGGAAAAGGCTAAGCAGTGTATAATGGAAGGTTAAAAAGAGTCTTTGTGGTATGCAGATCCTAAAGGTCCATCATGTCCACTATCTAACATTTTCACTGTCAAGTAACCTATCTAATATGTCAATGTCAATATGTTGATAGTTTTATAATTATTTCACTACTGAGATTCTAATTCGAAGTTTTCTGTTTCAGACTGCAAGTTTTCGCCCTGGCCAGCTGAAGTTCCAGTAAAGCTGTCTCAGTTACTACTAAAGGTAGCATTCCTAAGCGACGACTCTAGCGACTCCAGTCGTACGGCTGTAGCCCATAGAAATATAAACAGTTTACAGTTCCATGCTGTAGCCGTGCGACTATGACTCACACTGCTTCGCATGTAGGAATAGCACAAAAACATAGCTCCAGTCGTCGCGGCTGATACGACTAGACTGCTCATGCAAGCAGTTTAGTCGTACGGCTCGAGCCGCCTCACTAGAGCCGCTTCCGTCGCTAAAACATGCGAAGCAGTATGAGTCATAGTCGCGCGGCTACAGCATAGACCTATAAGGTAAATTATAACTTAAAATCAAACATTTTATTGCTTTGCATATTTTTTACGAAGTTTTCATTTACATATGTTATTTAGAATGTGAATTAGGATATGTCATATTAATCACGAGAGCATGTGATATTTACTTTTAATTAAATCTTTCATTTTATAAATTTTCCTTATAACTCAACGTGGATGACTTGAATTGAATTATTCTAGAAAACAATTTGTCACCCAAAAGTAATTACAATAAGAGTAATAATAAGTAGTACAATTTTAAATAGAAGGTTCGTTTCGATTTATTTTACACCATGTGAGCTATTTCATTCGCTTTTTGATTGTTTATGTATTTTGAAGCCATATACTAAAACTCTTTAAAGTCAATGAAAATTGGATCAACTTTGAACCAGTGAAGTTGAATGTGGATTCAAAATATCAAAAATAAAAAGCGAATCAAGTAGCCCAAGTCCTCATCTTTGATTAAAAACCACTCCCACTTTTATTGGACTCGGAATAAAGGTACAAAATGGGAGCAGAAGCACTGCATGACATTCTGAAAGGACCACCCCTCGACTAACAATTTATCAAAAAGTAATGTATATATAAAGTAAATCACCCTTTTAGATTCTTCAAATGATTATAAACGAGCAAGTAATCAATAATTTATATAACAATTAACGTTGTAATGAATTAAGATTCAAACTTGCTAAATTTCCCATGCTACAATTACCTTCACCAATCATCGTTCACAAATCAAACCATTCCATTCCATTTCGACGAACCACTTCACAAGACAATAAACCATAACCTTGCTGATCCTCAGCGTTTGGTCACCCTAATCTAATGTGTCGCAACAGAATTTCGATGTCCCTCGATAAATAAGTTTGTTGGCCAACTACGGTCGGTTTCCCAACGCGAGATGCACATTTGTATCTCAGTCACCCACTTGGGTAAGAAGCTGCAGCGCATTATTTAAATGTCAGTAGGCTACGTAGCTCCTGTGTCAAAATAATTGTGCTCTCAACCTTTGTCTTCATCCACGATTATAGCGATCGCCGCTTTCAATTGTATTACAGTAAAGTAGCGCTGCAATTGGTTTGTTCCTAAATAGGAGCTTATTGTCTACTATGTGCTACTTGGCTTTTCTTGATGTAATGGGGGTTTCGTGCACAAGTCATGTTAAAGTAGATGGTTTCGTTCTCTTTTTTCTGTTTATGCCTTTCAAGCATCATTAGTTTATCTGGAATTACAGGATCGTTGGTTTAAGATAATCTGCTCAATGCAAATTTGGGATCACTATTTTTAATTAAAAGCAATTATTTTCCTACCACATATACTTAATTAAAGTGCATACCTGTTATTATTAGATCTTCCTTATTTTTCATTACCTATGAATTATATGAAGAACCTCTATGCAAATATTAATGTATTAAAGGATCACAGATCCCTCCGTATTATTAGTTCTCTTGATCCCATGAACTATTCTGTCCTGTTTTAGAAAAACTTTTTGAGGCAAAACATGGAGTTGGATGAAAGTTATTGAAAATTTGTTTAGTGTACTTGATGGCATGTAGTTTGAATTCCAATGTATCTTTGAAAACAATAATTTGCACTGATCTTTTTCTTAAAAACACTCTCTATGCAAATCTCATTTCATACATAAGCAATCAAAGTTAACATTGAACAACGTTCAAATCAAGTGAGTGCACATATTTTATAAATAATCGTATGAATTAAAAAAATCTTTTGGTTGAGAAGCTATAGGAAATTTGAGGTCTAAATTAAAGGCCCCGAAAAGTTTGATTTTTATGACATATCGTTTCCAAAATATAACTAACTATGAATCCTTAAAAACCAGAACTTCACTTATTTTTCTTCACAATTCTATGCGGTAAGATGATCAATTCTCTGATAAACGTGAAACCATTGGTGGAAGATAGTTCATCAAGCTTAAATTACATTCAGCTGTCTGAAAAACTCAACGAATCATCCGCATTGACTTGAGAGATTGCAAGCCAATGTGAAAATCCAACTCTCTGATTCGACTAAGCGAATTTCTATTTCCTCATTCGACCAGCCAGGCTTCCTCCAACACGTTCGCTAGTTCCATTGCTTGCAGGTGATGTGCCGGGGGGGGGGGGGGGGGGGGAAGACCCGGCAATACTGTCAGGATCAGCAGATTGAGTGTCACGTGACCGCAAGGCGACCTATTGCGACTCTGGACCTGTAATTGATGAAGCCGATCAATTCAGGTGTGAAAGGCGTTACATGGGTGATAATAGCAGTGAGGCGCTTTGAATAGTACAAGTACAACCGAAGTACAATCGAATGAAGACTTTCCTTGATTTAAGTATCATGCAAGGGCGTTCAGTGCATAAAGATATGGTACCTTTTCGTCCCGTGTGGGTAAATAAGATGGATTAGTTTTTTACTTTCTCCCCCTATACCATAGTATATGGAGAAAGTATTGTTTTCGTCAAAATTTTCGAATTTGAGTTGTTGGTGGATTTATCCATTTTGGTTCCCCCTGAGTCCAAAAAAGTGGTTTTCGGAGTGATGTCTGTGTGTGTGTGTGTGTGTGTGTGTGTGTGTGTGTGTGTGTGTGTGTGTGTGTGTGTGTGTGTGTGTGTGTGTGTGTGTGTGTGTGTGTGTGTGTGTGTGTGTGTGTGTGTGTGTGTGTGTGTGTGTGTGTGTGTGTGTGTGTGTGTGTGTGTGTGTGTGTGTGTGTGTGTGTGTGTGTGTGTGTGTGTGTGTGTGTGTGTGTGTGTGTGTGTGTGTGTGTGTGTGTGTGTGTGTGTGTGTGTGTGTGTGTGTGTGTGTGTGTGTGTGTGTGTGTGTGTGTGTGTGTGTGTGTGTGTGTGTGTGTGTGTGTGTGTGTGTGTGTGTGTGTGTGTGTGTGTGTGTGTGTGTGTGTGTGTGTGTGTCTGGATGTATACAGAGCTAGAGAATGCCCCAATGGTCCGATTTTGGTGAAATTTGGTACGTAGGTCCAAACCCACGATAATTCCAGGCGTTTTTTCATTTTTTAAATTTTTTATTTTTAAGGGTAGTTTACCCCCAAAAACCCTCAAAAATCGTCAAAAATCAAAATTTCTCAAAAACGGCTCTAACGATTTTGATTAAAATTTTGTGGTTTATTAAGCTTAAAATGTTGAATAAAATGACACCACCCGCATCTCCGAGAAAATGCGCGTTCAAAAGTTATGGAGTAAAAAGTGTATAAAAAATCAATTTTTTGAATTTTCAAAATAGCTGTTGTCTCGAAATAAATTTTACTTACCACCATTAAATCAAGCTCAAAAAACTAAATAATCCAGTATTTTAAATTATTGCTCTACGTCAAGTGGTTGCGGAGAAAATTCAATTTCTCGTTTAGCGGTAAACGCAGTACGTTGTTAAAAGTCACAGACGCGCGTAGGGTCAAACGAGCGTGGCTCAGCTGGTAGCTATCCGACTGAGTCATCAAGACATTAATGTTTGGAGCTTTTAACACCTTTTAGCGAATTTCCCTATAGGGAATACGCTATTACGGTAGTAGCTATGGTAAGACCTAAGCCCGGGACCATGTTATTTTTTCATTTTGAGGTCCCCAGAAGCCAAAAACACTGTTCGTTCATTTTCATATATATGTATATATATATATATATATATATATATATATATATATATATATATATATATCTATATATCTATCTATATATGTGTCCGTGGTACCGATAACTTTTGAAGGGGACCTCCGATTTTGATCAAATTTGGTATGAAGGTATAAGACCAGGTCTATTTTCATGAGTTCGCGAACCAGCATGATCGGTTAATGGGAACGGGGTTTTATGGGGTTTCAAAGGGGTCAAAAATGGGTTTTTGGCATTTTTGGAGCATAATTTTCAAACTTCAACAATTTTAACTAAAACCATTAAAAAGAGCTTAAAAAAACAAACAATTTAGTATTTTGAATTTTTAACTTGGCTGAACAGGTTACGGAGTAAAGCCAAAAATAGGTTTTCCATGTTAATCTTATGGGAAATCAACAAAACCCTGTATCTCGCTTATTTATTGGAATAACTTGATAAAATTTGGTATGTTCATTCACTTGGTAGGGCTTAACTGATATTTGCTTACAACACCCATATGGCGACAAACCTACGTACTCACCCCTATGGGGTCTATGGGGAAAATGAAAAACCACCATAACTTGATAATATTTGGTATGTACATTCACTAGGTAGGGTTTAACTGATATTTGCTCACAACACCCATATGGCAGCAAACCTACATACTCACTCCCATGGGGTTTATGGGGAAAATTAAAAAGTGCTGAATATTTATACAGTTTGATATTTGCCACACGTAACTATTACATTTCCTAACAAAACTAACATTTTCTAACAACATTCCATGGCAGCAAACCTACATACCCATTCCTATGGTGTTTATGGGGAAAATTTGTGTCTAAAGATTGTTTGGAAATTCGCTGAGTACGCAGGTCTGCTGCGACGGGGGTATTTTATATTGTTGGGAGAAAGTATGTGTCAGTAAACTGATACTGTTTATTTATATTGGCTCTGAAAGTCAGTGTTTTTAGCGAATTTCCCTATAGGGAATACGCTATTACGGTAGTAGCCATGGTAAGACCTAAGCCCAGGACCACTTTACTTTTTCATTTTGAGGTCCCCAGAAGCCAAAAACACCATTCGTTCATTTTTTTATATATGTATATATCTATGTGTCCGTGGTACTGATAAATTTTGAAGGGGACCTCCGATTTTGATGAAATTTGGTATGGTGGTGTAAGACCAGGTATATTTTCATGAGTTCGCGAACCAGCATTGTCGGGTTATGGGAACGGGGTTTTATGGGGTTTCAAAGGGGTCAAAAATGTTTTTTTTTGCATTTTTGGACCTTAATTTTTAAAATTCATCAATTTTAACTGAAACCATTTAAAAGAGCTTAAAAAAAAACAATTTGGTATTTTGAATTTTTATCATAGCATAACTGGTTACGGGGCAAATCCAAAAATGTGTTTTCCATGTTATTCTTATGGGAAATCAAGAAAACCCTATATCTGGCTTATTTATTGACATAACTTAATCAAATTTGGTATGTACATTATAACTTAAATAAGCAAGTATAAGGTTTAACTTATACTTGCTTACAAAACCCATATGGCGGCAAACCTACATACTCACCCCCATGGGGTTTATGGGGAAAATAAAAAATTGCCTGAGTTTGATACAATTTTGTGTTTACATTCACCAATTATTGATTAACTTAGATTTTCTAACAACACCCAATGGCAGAAAACCTACTTACTCGATCGTATGGTGTTTTTATGGGGAAAGTAAATAATCTGAAATTCCATTGGAAATTCGCTGAGTACGCAGGTCTGCTGCGACGGGGGTATTATGTATATACGCCGGAGGAAATTAAACAAATTATATCACATGCTTGCCCATGGTTGAAGTTTTGGAAAGAATTCCATAACCATACTGTAATTGCTTGCAGTAGACACCCCGGGAATCGAACCCGTGAAATCTTGAGTCCAAGACCCTAAGCGTTCAGCTAGTGATGAGATGCTTTTAAATTTGTTTACAGTTTCATTTAAGCTATTACGTTAGAAATGTTTTGTTGTATTTCAATACCATGTCCTTACTGAAGATAAAATTGATCAATACTGCCAACTATATAACTAAACTTTTATCTTCACTGTAATTATACCTACATAAAGTATTCTTCAATTTGAATTTCCGACCGTTTATTTTCTCTAGATATTATCTAATACATTCTTTTCAATAAAATTATAACCATACATATCCCTGCAAAGTTGGCGTTATACATATAATTTTACAACGTCATGTAGATCAATATTCTCCAAAAGACTGCCATTCTAAGATAGTGGTAGTAGTGAACATACATACATACTGATTTTCTTGCATGTTTTGTATGAAGTATAAAGCATTCTGCTCCATAATTGTGTAAAAAAACAGCCACCAATCAAAATATTTGAGCGCTCTGCAGATGACAGGCTTAGTCTTCCCCGCCTTTTTGTTGTCATTGGAGTTTCCCGCACAGCCAGTGCTGGTACAGTAATTATTTTACTGGTATTATTAATAGAGCAATTTCCAATAATTAGAAAGCTGCTGTTAGATCCAGCCAGGTAGAAAGTCTTCCCATAGGGGGAAGGTAATTTACGGTTCAGCAGGGATGTCGCGATTGTAGAGCCATTTCCGAATACTGTTCTTACATGAAGATTTGTATATTATTTATTATTCAAAACACAGACTATTAATAACTATTAATATTATGAAGGATCAATGAATAGTTTCCAATATTTATGGCCACTTCCTCTAATTATCCACTTGTGGTTCGGATCCCACGTTAAACTGTAGGTCCCTAGATACCATTGGCTTTTGGGCTATGAATTTCCTGTCTAAGGAGAATGTCGGCCTTAGTCAGTAACATGACTACAAGATCGCGCCACAATCATCCTACACTCATCCCTCATTCATACTTGACTTTAAACTACCTATTGAGTTAGGTCGCCATTTCAATAAAGGTATTAAAGGTATTAATGGTCTATTATTTATAGCAAATTTCTTAACACTCAAAGCCTTTAGTGTAGGTATAGAAACCGCTGAAAGTGGGCTGACCCGAGCAGGTTTATAACATTAGCTTTTAATGATTTATCCACTGAACCAGATATAAATTTATAGAGTTCCCAACCCAATAAACTTAATAATTTCATTACAATTCCCCAAAAACAATATCAGATAAATCCAGTACAACAATTTTGAACGACTAAATGTTTTGATGACAAAAACTGATCGATTCCAGACAAAAGTCAATTTTTATAGTACAGTTTTTAAGCAACATGACATCTTGTTCAAGCAAACTAATAATACTATCGGAATTTAAAATTCCTGAATTTTCTTGATACCACCGAACCCCCCAGGCTTCACCGATTAAGATTTGGACTGTTTTTAAAGTTTCGATTCTGAAAACGTTGTCATTTTAAGCTGTGCACTTAATATTTAATGATGCTATCTAACAACAGGTTGACGTTAGATTGTAACAATACAGGGGTTTGCACCGCCCCTTATCAAAAAAAAAAAAAAAAAAAAAAAAAAAAACACATTCGTAAAAACACACACACACACAAATAAAATCTTCTACGACTGGGGCTTAGTTCAATTTTAAACGCACAACGGTGTGTTTCAAACCACAACTGTTTAGCGCTAAGTACAAGTCAAAGTATGTACTTAGTCTCATACAAGTACATACTTGGACCGAGGTAGGAAGTCTGCTCGCGGCGCGGCGGCTGGACAACGGGTGCCGCGACAAGAAGAGCACTGGACCTCACGTAGACGAGTATGCATGAACTATCATTAGAGTCCGTTGCCCTTTGATGCCCAATCAAAATACCGCAGGGAAGAATAACCTCCCTCCATTGACGGCGGCGTGACGTCACTAATTAAGTGACCGGGACATCAATACAACGTCAACGGATACGTCAACGACGAACGGGACGTCAAAACTTGGTCAGAATCTTGGTAGCGCTCCTCTTCCTGTGTAAACATGGAGTAGTTAACATTTCCTTGGATTTTCATTGTGCTCTGACGATGGGAAACATCTACTATCCATTCTTGAGATGTGGCACTAACGAAATGTCAGTGTGCCTAAAATCAAGGAATTCAAGAATATCTTTAAAAAACTGAAATCTTGAAAAAGAACAATGTGTCTAATTTCTAATACATTCCAAATGTGTTCTAAGTTTAACATTTATTTTTTATTTTAAAAATAAATACAATACAATGTATAATTTATTATTTAGATAATTAACTTAAATTTGCTAATGCTACTTAATTTAGATATTTACAATATAGATTTAGAATGCCTGCACCAACCTCAAATTCTCGATCCGGTCTCCATTTTCTTCGTGATCTTAAACACATACTTTTCGCTCTTAAAATTGAGCATGTCAATCTGACTAATTTATTTCGTCAATGATCTAAGTAATTTAAAATGAGTCACTTTCGAACACCAAGCCTTAAAAAATCAATAAAAATAATCTCCTAATTTAAAAACTTGATTTTCAACTCCATTTAAATTCGATTACTTGTCTAATTAACTTAAGGTATAATTTAAAAACAAACAAAAAATTGTTACATTTTCTTTAATTAAATTTCAAACTTGCGCCATTAGCCTTCATCAGGTATCAAATACAAAATATGAAACGTTTTTGACATTGTAAATTCATCAGATGGAGATTTTTTGAAGCAATTACATTTTTATGGGTAAGTTGTGTAAAACTAAAGATTTTTTAAATGTTATATAAATTGTATAAACTAACTCAAGTTTAGTCGGAACAGAGTTTTTGATTTTGGGATAAGTTGAAAAAAACTTACAATTTAGACTTGGGCTTACCACAAAATTGGTGTTAGATACGTTAGATGCTTTATTCCACGTGAAACTATCATTTGACCGGACTACCACCAAAACAACCGTTTCTTTGTCCAGATTCATCGCAGCGTCGCTTTTCCGCAATAAACATTGAAATGTTTCCGCCATTAATGCCCTTTATGGTCCGTGCTCCACTTGGCTTTGTGGGCCATCAGTCTATTCTTCTTTCTTGAATTCCCCAAGGCCTCGGGGTAAATTGCGGAGTATCTCTAACTCTAGGAAGCGCTCTTTAGTTTGCACCTCGTAAAGTGACACGCTTTACTCCATCGTAAAGTTCCTCAGCATTTCCATAATTTCCGCGCTTCGCTGCGAGTGCTCACCAGGGGAACGACGCTGCAACGGTTTCCGTATCAGACATCCTTCGAGCAACTATTCATTAGAAAATTACTGCAACCTTACTACTTTTTAAATACGTACTACTTTGCTAATTGTGTCTTCTAATGTTCACAAAAAGTGTTACTGAGTTATGAACTCTTGACTTAGCACAGACTTATTTCTTGAATCACTTGTGTTTCCATGAGCTTATATTGGCTATCTTTATTCAGTTTGGTTTGGAAATGATGTATTTGCTTCTCATTTTCAGATAACAAATATGAACATTGCCAAATGCAATGCATTTACCCTTAGTTTTACCCCGTCGCTTTTTTCACAATGTTCAACGCCAATCTCGAAGAGTATTTTGTTCAATTCGCTGTTAAGGTACAGTGCAATTTGGAAAAGGAACTAGTTAGTCCAAATGTCCACGCTATAATCGTCGATAAAAGCGAGAAAACGCCTTGTTGCTGGACATTTATTTGAAATGGAAAGTAGTAAGGTGGACTACACCACATCAACTATCAGTTGTATTTGCTTCAATAATTATAAAGTTGTTCCCATCGATGTTTTATTTGTTTTATCGTTATCTCCTTTTACACATAACCTCATTTTCTCACTACTTAAAATTCTTCGAGGATCTATAAGTGGTGGAATTAAATCAACACAAAAAGGAATCGTGAGAGATTATAGATAATCCCGCGCCGCGGTCGTAGTCGGCGATTCAGGAGCATCCAGTGCAGTCAAACAGGTTCGGGTTTTCAAACACGTACCGAAAAGTTCACTCACACCGTAACTGTACCAATTACCACTGCGGAGTCGGAACTGGTGTCTAGTTAGTGTGGTTCAAGCATGTTTTTGCTGGAACTGGTGTGGTTCACACATGTTCTTGCTGGAACTGGTGTGGTTCAAGCATGTTCTTGTTGGAACTGGTATGGTTCACACATGTTCTTGCTGGAACTGGTGTGGTTCAAGCATGTTCTTGTTGGAACTGGTATGGTTCAAGCACGTTCCAGGTGGAACTGGTATGGTTCACACATGTTCTTGCTGAAACTGGTGTGGTTCACACATGTTCTTGCTGGAACTGGTATGGTTAAAGTACGCTTTAGCTGGAACTGGTATGGTTCAAGCACGTTCTTGCTAGAACTGGTGAGGTTCGCACATGTTCTGGATGGGACTGGTGTGGTTCACAAATGTTCTGGCTGGAACTGGTGTGGTTCACACATGTTCTTGCTGGAACTGGTATGGTTAAAGTACGCTTTAGCTGGAACTGGTATGGTTCAAGCACGTTCTTGCTAGAACTGGTGAGGTTCGCACATGTTCTGGATGGGACTGGTGTGGTTCACAAATGTTCTTGCTGAAACTGGTGTGGTTCACACATGTTCTTGCTGGAACTGGTATGGTTAAAGTACGCTTTAGCTGGAACGGGTATGGTTCAAGCACGTTCTTGCTAGAACTGGTGAGGTTCGCACATGTTCTGGATGGGACTGGTGTGGTTCACAAATGTTCTGGCTGGAACTGGTATGGTTAAAGTACGCTTTAGCTGGAACTGGTATGGTTCAAGCACGTTCTTGCTAGAACTGGTGAGGTTCGCACATGTTCTGGATGGGACTGGTGTGGTTCACACATGTTCTTGCTAGATCTAATGAGGTTCACACATGTTCTTGCTGGAACTGGTGTGGTTCAAGTATGCTCTTGCTGCAAATGGTGTGTTTTAAGTGAGCTATTATTGGAACTGGTATCTAGCGTTGTTTACTTATATTATTTCTGGAATTCGTGTTTTGCTAGTTTTCTTCAAGCATGTTCTTGCTGGAAATAATGTCTAGTGGTATATTTCGCTCCCAAAAGTTCACTCACACATAACTGTAGGTACCAATTACCGCTCCGATGTCGGAACTGACGTTTAGTTGCTTCGGTTAACGCCTGGAAACAATTACCTCCACCGATAATGGCTTCCTAGCCGGTTCCGGAAATTCAGGACCCAAATCCGGCCGGCGACAGACCTAACTGTATCCGCAGATAAACTACCGCTCCGAATTAATTAACGGCAATAATGCATGTTAATGGGGTTTGGAATCGTTAACCTACAAAAATATCACTTGCAGTAAAAATATATATATTTTACACATGAATGGTTGACAGTACAAATAAAAATTAAACAAGGATTAGTTTTTATAAATGTAAATTAAAATAGTTTAACTCTCTTTACTATATGTGTCATTACGTAAGTAGCTGTCATTGTATTCGTCAGTAAAATCGTCCCCAATTCAACAATACATTTTATTTCATGAGAAATATATAATGTCCAAAACGCATTCGTGATGTTAAAATATTATAACAACTTCAAATTCCACTTAAATTATTAGTTTATAATTATATTTTAATCAAAACATCACTCAAGGTCATTTGCAATTTTAACGTCCCCTTGGTAGATTTTACTCGCCTATAACATCAAAATTTGTAAATTCTATTTGTCCTTGCTATTTTTAAAACAGCATACGCTATCTATATATATAATTCTGTAAGCCGAATTTCTTGAGCAAAATTGTGAGCGTTGTACAAATCGCAGAAAGATGGAAGGGGTCTCAAATTAAAGGTCTCGGTCCCGTGCACGAGGGAAAACTATCGGCGTGTCCATAGTGTTAACAGGAAATGAGAAATCACGTAAAACGTCCTCCATAAGAATAGCATGGGGATTCGAAAAACGTCTGCTTTGTGTACATTAAAACATGTGTTATGGTTTGATTTTAAAACGAAAGACAGATGATAACATTGAGTGAAGAACTACTAATAATCAATTGACAAACAATATACCTAGAATGGTAATACTATAATAAGACGTTTTGTAGCTTGGAGTGACTAAAAATTCTCTTGGGAGCGTTCTCAACCTTTCAAACTATTACAAATTGACTGCTGTTAAAAAAAAACTATAAAATTTACTGGTATCTTAACTGAGCGTGTATGCCAATCATAAAAAAAAATTCTGATTGTGATAGGGGTGCAATGGGCGATGAATTAGGGTTTGAGAAACGCCTACTTTATTTTTCATTAAAACGTGTTTTTGGACAGACAAGAAGTGTCAAATGGCCAAACTGAGATAATTAAAAGTTGAAGCGTATCAGTCAACTACGTGTTGGTACTCTGTTAGCTGAATTTTCCCAGAAACCTTTTGGTAATTTCATAGATTGCAGAATTATAGGTCTAGGGGAGAGTTAAAATCAAAGACGTTTGTACTACATACTAGGGAAAAAATACCAGATCAAAGGTTCTCCTTTAAAAAGTCTGATTTTTTTACATGAAATAAAGTGTTTTGATTAGGAGGGACGAATATTGACATTGAGTGAAGATTATCTACTTCTTATACAGGAATTTGCAGGATTATACAGGAAATGAGAAATCAAGGAAACTGTCCCCCATAAGAATAGCATGGGGATTCGAAAAACGTCTGTTTTGTGTAAATTAAAACATGTGTTATGGTTTAATTTTAAAACGAGACACAGATGATAACTTTGAGTGAAGATGATAAAATAATTCACACAAAGAGTAATTCATATAATCTATTTATATATATATTTCTATTGGTAAGTGAAATTTCTTGAGCCAAACTGTGAGCGTTATACAAATTGCAGAAAGATGGGAGGGGTCTCAAATTAAAGGTCTTGGTCTCATACACAAGGGAAAATTATCGGGGTGTCCATAGAGTTCCATAACAGGAAATGAGTAATCACGTAAAACGTCCACCATAAGAATAGCATAGAAATTCGAATAAAGTGTGCTTCGTGTACATTAAAACATAAGTTACAGTTTGATTTTGAAACGAGAGACCAGAGGATAGTATTGAGTGAAGAATTTTTAATATCCAAATGACAAAAATATTCCTAGAGTGGTAATACTATAATAAGACGTTTTGGCTTTGAGCAACTTTGAGCTACTAAAAATTCTACTCAGGGCGTTACCAACCTTACAAACTATTACAAATTGACTGCTGATTTTTACTGTTGTTGTAATGATTTAAATTAAAAAAAAAAAAAAACTGAGTGAGTATGCAAATCATAAAATACATTCTGATCGTAATAGGGACGCAATGGGCGCTGAATTGTGTTTTGAGAAACGCCTACATGCATTAATTACATTAAAACATGTTTTGTTTTTATTTTAAGACTAAAAGTGTCAAATGATCATGTTGACTGACGATGATACATTAGCTTAAACTTCAATGTATCATTCAACGAAATGTTGTATTCTGTTAGCTGAATTTTCCCAGAAACATTTTGGTCATTTTCATAGATTGCAGGATTATAGAAGAAGCGTTTGCCTTGAATAATAGGGGGAAATGATTTGGTCATTTGGAAGATGAAATGATGGGGGTAATATAAGGTAAAAAAACATTACAACAAAATGAAAAAATTATAGAATTTTTTTTATATTCCCCTTTAAAGATTCTCCATGTATAGTGATTTAAAAAAAAAGTATACTTTGTTTACGCAAAGTCAAGATCTTTGATTAGGAGGGACGAATATTGACAGTAAGTGCGAAGATGATCTACTTTGAGGTGCTATGTTTATATTTGGTGACTAAAAAATAATAAAAAATCTGACAGGTGCTAAAAAAATCCATTCAATTTTAGGACAAAAAAGACAATGAAAGGGGTTTGATACAAAGTATTGAAAGTTTATTGACTCTTAATTAAATGGGTTCTGAACATCCCTCATGTTTTTTTTTTCTCATTGCCGCTTTTCTATGTTTTATTATCAAGCCGTCATAGCTCAAAGGAATTATGATTTCTTTCAAAATTTATTTTTCATAGATCAATATAAGTTTAACAACAGACAAAATTAAGCAATTACTAAAAAGGGTGGCCTAATAGTACAGAATTGTAAAGAGTGTTTTGAGGGCGAATGGTCTGTTCAAACGGTATTGTTAAAATATTATTTAAATTACAATTTTCTGGAAACTTTCGTAGTGGAGAACTGGTAATCCGCTATGGTTCATGCCATTTTAAATTTATGACTAGGGGCTTTTGCCCCTATGAGCCACTAGTCTATATATATAATTCTGTAAGCCCAATTTCTTGAGCAAAATTGTGAGCGTTGTACCAATCGCAGAAAGATGGAAGGGGTCTCAAATTAAAGGTCTCAGTCCCATACACGAGGGAAAACTATCGGCGTGTCCATAGTGTTGACAGGAAATGAGAAATCATGTAAAACGTCCTCCATGAGAATAGCATGGGGATTCGAAAAACGTCTGCTTTGTGTACATTGAAACATGTGTTAAGTTTGATTTTAAAACGAGACACAGATGATAACATTGAGTGAAGATGATAAAATAATTCACACCACGAGAAGCAATCTACATATATAATTCTGTAAGCGAAATTTCTTGAGCAAAATTGTGAGCGTTATACAAATTGCAGAAAGATGGGAGGGGTCTCAAATTAAAGGTCTTGGTCCCATACATGACGGAAAATTATCGGCGTGTCCCCATAATGTTAACAGGAAATGAGAAATCACGTAAAACGTCCTCTATAAGAATAGCATGGGGATTCGAAAAATTCTGCTTTGTGTACATTAAACATATGTTACAGTTTGATTTTAAAACGAGAGACCAGATGATGGTATTGAGTAAAGAATTTGTAATTACGAAATAAATGACAAAAATATACTGAGAGTGGTAATACTATAATAAGATGTTTTGTTGCTTTGAGCGACTAAAAATTCTACTCGGAGCGTTACCAACCTTACAAACCATTGACTGCTGGTTTTTACTATTGTTATGATAATTTAAATTGTTAAAAACTGAGTGTGTATGCAAATCATAAAATACATTCTGATCGTAATAGGGACACATTGGGCGATGTTTTATGAGAAACGCATTCATTAAAGCATGTTTTGGTTTTATTTTAAGACGAAAAGTGTCAAATGATCATATTGAGTGACGATGATACACTATCTGAAACTTAAAGTGTATCATTCAACTAAGTGTTGGTATTCTGTTAGCTTAATTTTCCCAGAAACATTTTGGACATTTTCATTGATTGCAGAATTATAGAAGAGACGTTTGTCCTGCATACTACGGGGAAACGTAGCAAAACAAAAACATTACAAAAATTGAGAAAATTATAAGAAGGATTATTTTCTAAAATATTCTCCTTTAAAGATTCTCCGTGTATGATTTTAAAAACAGTCTACTTTGTTTACATAAAGTCAAGATTTTTGATTAGGAGGGACGAATATTGACAATAAGTGAAGATGATCTATTTTGAGGCGCTGTGATTATATTTGGGAACTAAAAAATAATAAAAAATCTGACAGGTGCTAAAAAATCCATTTAATTTTAGGACAAAAAAGACAATGAAAGAGGTAATACAAAGTATTGAAAGTTTATTGACTCTTAAATGGGTACTGACCATTCATCATGTTTTTGTCTCACTGCCGCTTTTCATGTTATATTAAAAAGCCGTCATAGCTCAAAGGATTATGATTTCTTTCAAAATTTATTTTTCGTAGATCTTTATTTATAAGTTAACAACTGACAAAATCAAGCATTTACAAAAGGGTGGCCTATAATACAGTACTGTAAAGAGTGCTTTGGGGGCGAATGGTCTGTTCAAACAGTATTGTTAAAATATTATTTAAATTAAAATTTTCTGGAAACTTCTGTAGTGAAGAACCGGTAATCCGATATGGTTCATGCCATTTTAGTTTTATGATTAGGGGCTTTTGCCCCTATGAGCCACTAGTAACAAATAAATTAAAAATTGTTGTTTTAGAAAAATGTAAACACAAGTTATTTTTAACTATCAGAGAGAACACTCTTCCTCTCCTGTCTTGTCCGTATCTAATAAACTCATTACTGGTCAAGACGCGAACCCGATTGTTTTTAACTGAAGGTAAGAAGAAAGGAGTAGACGATTTACGCTGTCGTAAAATAGAACGATGACTGTAATGAAGGCAAGAAGAAGTCGGGAGCAATGACATTGAGTCACGAGGTTGCAGAGCGGATCCTCTAGTCACGGGCGCGCACTGGTCAAGGAGAAGGCGATATTGTAGGTCTAGACGATACACCGACTGGCGATATTATCGATTGATATCAACATCGATACTCTGTTTCGATATTTCGAGTCACGGGCGCGCACTGGTCAAGGAGAAGGCGATATTGTAGGCCTAGACGATATACCGAGTGGCGATATTATCGATTGATATCAACATCGATACTCTGTTTCGATATTTCGAGTCACGGGCGCGCACTGGTCAAGGAGAAGGCGATATTGTAGGCCTAGACGATATACCGAGTGGCGATATTATCGATTGATATCAACATCGATACTCTGTTTCGATATTTCGAGTCACGGGCGCGCACTGGTCAAGGAGAAGGCGATATTGTAGGCCTAGACGATATACCGAGTGGCGATATTATCGATTGATATCAACATCGTATCTATACATACATCTATACATACATGGATATGTATCTATACATATAACTCATATGATGCTGATGTAGCCTAATGTCGGTCATGAAGTCATTAATTACAGATATTTTGTCGTCAAAATCATCATAAAATCTTAAACTGTACTGTATAAAACACATTTAGCCATAATTTGGATTTTTATCCATAGAGTTTTTCACCAGTGTCCTTAAGAATCCTTTAATCAGTCAAGTTGTTAACTGCTTATTAATTTGTACTTTTCATAAAACGTCCTAGTATCAAATTTATTCCAAAATATCTAATTTTATTTGGGAACAAAGGGGTTTTAAAATATAATTTGATTTAATTTTAAAATATCTATCAATAAATAATATTAATTAGACATTTTTATAGGTAGTACCGGGTTGACCGAGCCTTCGTCTTTGGTTTTAATTCTCTTTTCCTATTAGTATCATGTTGAGCATGCTATTAAGTTCACAACAAATACCTTTTCACAGTTAACAGCTGTTTAAAAAGATGCTTAAAAGTAGTGATCTTTGATAGAAGTTTACGTTTTAAGAGCTGTTAAAAAATGTTAGGCTTTTATTCTTTGTTTACTTTTTGTTATTTAGTTGTCTTGATAAGCCCCATCAACCCATAGGCTAATGTCCATAACTACAATGTTAAAACTTAATTTTCCAAAAAAAAAAAAAAAAAAAAAAAAAAAAAACTATTTTCCTCGAGTTGAGGCTGTTTCTTAACTAATTTTTGTGCCAAAACACTCTTAAGCGAAATATACCTGTTAAATTTCGATATCGGTCGAAAGTACATCGTCATAAACACTCCTCATATTATAGTATAGGAATTTTACACTTTCAAATACAATAATGAACAATATTCAGTATTCAGTGAAATATTATTTATCAAAAAATTACTATTATTACGTATTTTTGTTGATAATATTCGTATATTTACATGTTATTCTCATTCTACAAACAATATGACAAAATATTCACTATTGGTAGATGGTAATAAAAAATTAATATCTTCGACATCGTAGCCTTGCTGATACAGCAATAATAATAAACAAGGGACAATATTTCATCATGGTGGACAGTCTTCGACACAAGACTTGCTGTACAAGTATGACTACGTCAAATCTTGCTATGTAGGCTAATTACGCCTTGATAAAAACCCTGCTCATTGTATTCTCCAAGGATGTGTGAACGCTAGATTATGATCTGCGATAAACATACTTGTAGATATTTTGCGAAGAGAACTTTTTCGAAGTTTTATCAAGTGAGATGTGTTAAATAGTTTAATCCAAGTCGGTAATGCCTGATATAATAGCTTCGGGAGAAAATGACAATGGATACTAATTCCATGTCTTCTTTGACTCACTTTCAAGAGCTTGCTTATAAGTTTGATTTTCATGTGTCTTACAGACGTATTAATTACAACCCCCTCCATCTTCTTAACAAAAGATTTAAGTATAAAAAACACACACGCATTAAGAATAACGAATTGCTCACATGGCATTGCTTCGCCAACCTCCATTGAGTGGACGGCAGCCGTTAGCAGACTTGTGGACAGGCATGCAGCCAGGAGACTATGTAGTATTTCCGGACCGCCGTCCTCCGTTCCTCAGTTACCGCTGAATGGACCAATGGACTCGAACCGGCCCTGAGTTTACTACCATCTCGATCTCACGGCATTCTTCGTAGGTCAAGTTTCCTTGTTGTCCTCGCTTACGGGTTGGACTCACAACACTGTGATCAATGGCATTTCTGAATGGGGTCATCTCTATAAAATCTTCTATTGAAATAATGAAACGGAGATGATAAAAAACCAATTAATGAATTATTTATGAACAACATACATTTAATATATACATTATTATTATTATTAGTATATATTAACGTGTTTTCAAAGGTAGTATCTACTCATTTGATATTAACATTTAATTCTTAATAGATCATTATGATCCTCAATCTTAAAATTGCTGATTTTAACTTACAATTAGAACATACCAGTGTGAGCAAAGAATATATGGTAATGTCTATATTAATGAGAATTTCGACTAAATCAGAGGATTTTTTTAAAATAAAGCACGAATTTTAAAACAAACAACGATATGTCTAAAGAAGTACATTTTGAAGATATTTGAGTGTTGTAGACATTTGTGTTTCATTTCTGATTGCAAACAACACATATCATTATGCTAATTAAAAAAAGTTTTTCCTTTATTAAGATATATTTCGCCTTGACCCAACGGTTGGTTCTTTGTTTTTAGGATTTAGACTTTCTCTTTCAATCCAAAACGCATGACTTAATTTCCACATCTCCAATTAACAGTTGCTTTAACGCCAACAACACATCGACACATATTTTCTTAAAGATTAAAGACGTTCGTCTATTAATGACAAAATTTTCAGCCTACATGTTAATCTTGATTATGTATCTAAAACCTGCAAAATCGGCACTCAACATTGAACAAATTGAAAATAAATCACTATTTTCTGATCTGATTCAAATTACGTATAAGCCATTTTGATAAAGAAAAATCACTCTAACGAGCCAACCGTGCCATTTTTTTCTACCAACCTCCCCCCAGAGGATCGGTTGAGTGTTTGCCTAGTCAGTGGTTTGCCCGGGGCGTGTCGCTGCACCGGGGGCAGCCAGGTAGCGGCTTGTAGTGGCGGGGTCCCTCAAGGCTCAGTCGCTCAGTGTCCTGTGGCCGCGGCGGTGACTTGAACGCTCGCACTGAAGTCGTCTCCACGCAACGGTCTGTTTATCTCATACTTATCACTATATACTATTCAATTGCAAACTTATTATTTCAATTTAAAACCATCTCGACCCAATCAAGGCCTTTTATATAATTTTACTTTCTAAATTAGTAATTTTAACTCATTGAGATCAGTTTTCGAAGTTTGACCGATCATAAATAGATTATATTTATCATAAGTGCGCTTTTAATAATATAAAAGAACACTACACTAAAATCAATAATTATTGTTTTGATAAATGTATTAAAAGGAAGAATACTTAATTCCATCTGTCATACTACTATTATGAACAAAACTGTACCTAGAGTTTTACCCTTCATTGCTAGCTGTTTTCTTTTACAGGTTATACGCTCCTTAATTTTCTAGATAGTACCACAGATTAAAGATAGTACTTTTGTGATTTTATTGTGATAGGTAATAGATTAATGTAAACTAGAGATCGCCTCCTGATCAAAATTCGATCAAAATTTCAGTTGATCTGGACCATCTGGACCCAAGAAGCTATACAACATTTTAGAATTAAAACATCTGTCCCTCCTAATTTTCTAGCAGTTGTTTTTACAACAGCTGTCTAATGATTCATTCAATTTTCCTTTCTCCACAAGATTAACATTGGAACTTTGAAAGCCTGTGGGGCGTAGCCCTGGAGTCCGATGTGAATTAGAATGTGATTCTGCTCATCTACAGGACTATACCTTTCTAACGGTATGCTCGGATTTATCCTACGATGCACACGAGCTAAGAAAAAAGGAGGAAATTAAACATGCTTGTGTATTAATATATAGATTGTAAACATGCATATTATCTTTAGAATTGTGTATTTTTTTTTAATAATAATAATAATTAATAATAAATTCAATAATTAATGATAAAAAAAATAATAATTATTATTCAAAACAAACTAAATTTTTACATGATATAAATCTGAATCTAATTCCACCAAAGAGTTCAGATATAAATATTGATTGTACACAGAAAAATAAATGTTATTTCATTATATGTATGCCTATTATCAACTGGTATTTTTACATAATTGAAGTGATATAAAAGTCTATGTGAAATTCATTTAATCAAGCAGCTTTATTTTAAACCAATACTACACGTTGATCGATGAATATTTGTAGTTTGTTTAAAGGAAAAAATATGAATTTAAAAATAATGCGCATTGCATGAGTTTAAACAGAAAACACGACAAGTAAGTTTAAATCCGTTGGTGTTGATTACAAATAAAACTTTCATAATTTATTTACAACTTCTATCTGCTTTATTCTGTCATATTGTTTTGACCTTGAAGATTCCAATGTGTTTATCTTTCCACCCGTATTCTTTGATTGCTAATTAATTACAACACTTTGTGGGGTGAACTTTAGCATGGCTCAATATTTGCAAATTTTATATATTTATTGCCATAACCTTGGGAACATGCGACTTTTATTCGTTTATCAAAGTTTTTAAAGTCATCTGTAACAACCAGAGCGCTGCAACGGCGAACCCCCGCGACGGAAGAGTAAATTGGACCCGTGCATTCCTTGGGGGCAGAACACTTCTGGGAAGAATTATAGGTTCAGGCGGGGTCACTAATTTTCTTAATTTTCCTGCCATGAAGCAACGCTTGCGACCGGTGCGCTCCCTTTCTAGTTAAAACAATGCTGCTGCAACCGTGGGGAATTGTAAATTTCGACCCTGGTCTCACTATAATCTTCTTCCGGAACGGGAGAGTTCAACCAGGTTTATGACCTACTCTGAATCATACTTTACGATAGTTTCCCTTGACCCCATGATTTTAAGAGCTATAAACTGGGAACCGAAACTGGAAAAGTAAGATAAATAGAGGGTGATTTTAAATCAGCAGTTTGAGATATCTCTTTTCGTAGATATTTCGTGGTGAAATCACCACCCAATCCCCAAAGTTACTTTTTATATAAAATATAGTTTTGTAGCAAATGCCTTAAAACTTTCACCCCCGAATCGGTCTATTGCTTCTTCTTAAAGTCAGCCACAGATTGTTACATTCATGGTATGAATTCGGTTTGGATAAGAACATAATTAAAAACGGGTTTCCTTTTTTAAAAATACTTAATTACTTTTAAAATTCTAAGATCGTCGATTGATTTGACATTTAGGGCCATTTGCACAAATAAATTATAAACCGGATTAAATACAATCTAGATTGTCAGTCAAAATCAGCTGGAGGTGTAAGTTTAAACTATGCATGTGCAACTATAGTTATAACTGGCTTTTAGGTTAAACTTAGGTTTAAACTGAAGATCAGGTTTAAACTAAATTGGTGCAAACGGCCCTTTAGTGGAATTAAATCTCAAATTAGTAATGCAGGAGTGTATAAGTAATTTTGATAGCTAGCTTAAATTGATTGCCTACTAATGTCATCTGATTCTTTCGTCTGGACCAATAATTTATTGATCCAATGACCAACAGCATCTTTGACCGGATTTGAAAGTTCAAAAAAATTATCCAAAGCTCACTATGTTAAGCTGTGATTGAATCCAGGTGAAGCTCTACTATTACTATTGTAACTAACAGAAATGACCGATGCCCGCTAGGATCAGAAGATGCAAAAAATCTAGGTCTGGGACCGGGATTGTTTGGCCGCATTGACCACAGCGACGGCAAGAACGCCGTGGAGAATGTGGGAATTGGTCGGTATTGGCGGCGATCTGCATAACCGACCGTCAATGGTGGACCTTCGGAGGTTCGCGACTGAGAAGAGTTTAATGATCGATCTCAAAATCGTCACCTAAATTTATCAGACTAAATCTTCAAAATTCCTTGTCACGCTGAACTATTTAAATTTATATCTTTAAATTACATGAAAGTACGTGAATAGTGCTGATGAAGTGATTGTGATAGTGGAAGGAAATTAAAGGTTAGTACTAGAACATAGGAGTTCGTAAATCTACTATTTAAATTTTGGGTAGTAGCTTTACTATGGAATACGTAATTAGGGAAATAAGTATAACTCTTTTGAACGGAACATCAGTTTACTTAACAACAAGCAAACAACACATAAACAATATCTATATTGTATTCAATTAGCTAACCAATTGAAAAGGTAGGCTAAATAATAATTGTTTATGACAATTAAATGTCAGGTTCATTATAAAATTTGTTATCAATTTAATTCAAATTATAAAAGTTCAAATAAAATAGAATACAGTAATTTATTTCTAAAAATCTCATTGGTGAACTACACTATACAAAAAATAATTTTAAGGTAAGTTTGGTCATACTATTCTATGTTATTATTGAGAACAAACTTTTTATGGATTGTAATCTTCCATACTTATTATTTTTATATTTACCTACTACGAAAATTGTTTAGGGACGTTTTATCGAAGCAAGTTTAAACCCAAAATTGTCCATATGATTAACATTGAGTCAAACGTGTTTGGCGAAACCGGCCCAGTAAATAATACGAAATACAAATTCATTTTTATTTCAATTCATTCCAAATCAACATTGCCATGTTTGCCTTGTTGTTCTGAGATTGAAGCTTGTGACAAAAATGAATTTCCTTATATGGAAGTTTTTCTATATTGCGGTGAAAGCAGAAAATAGTACCGTGACTCCGAAGAATGAGAAGAGCGAACTAGAGGGGTTATTAGATGTATTATGATTGTTTATCACGAAAGCGATGGAATGTGTTGTGCAATGGAGACCAGCGTTGCTCCCAATCTCTGCTTCATCTGGGGTTTAGGTATAATCACTAATCGAGGGTTTGTTGTTGAAGTATATATTGTTCGGCGATGACTTGTTTTTTGGTCATTGTAACAAGTTTGTTTTCATTTCTTAGTTAACCAATTGACCACTAGATTTTGTATGTAAATTTCCCCTTATCCCCCAACCCCCTCAGTGGCCAAAAAGTCATCTCCCGACAATAAAATCCCATCCAAAACATTATCCTTTAGATCTGTGGAAAACACAAACAATTAATTTTTTGTGTAAATAAATACTAAATCTATTTTAAACCCTGGCTACGAATGCCTCTTCGCTGAATATTTTCAGTCTAGCAGTAATCTTTCGAAATAACTAAATTTTATTCATTTCTGATACATTTATTTACCTCCCTTCTCAATGTTTCAAATTTTGTTTAGTATGTAAGGAAATACTTCCAAGGAAGCATTTAAAAGGAGCCTAAAAATAACATAATAATTTTAAAAACTCTTGTAAAATCCAGCTTTTAAAACTTTTAAATAATCTTCGGTGTAACAGAGAAGTGTTGAGATCAGTAGAAAAAATTTTTCTCTTATAAGTAAGGCATAAACCTTTAAATAACATAAACATTATGTTTATAGTTTTCAGAGAATTTGATACAAGAGAGGGATTTTTACTACCTAGAGCACACTTCTTTTTAACAAAAGTTGTGTTTTTATAATTATTTTAAATTTGTACCATATTGTCGAATAATTCTCAACTTACCGTAAATACTTTAAGTATACACAGTGCTCTGCCTTAATAGTATTCTACAGTCTGCATACCCTTTAATGCCTTTATTGAAATGGCGACCTAACTAAATAGGTAGTTTAAGCCAATTAAGAAATAAGTACGAATGTCTTTCGTGTAACGGAAATGAGTGTAGGATGATTGTGACACGATCTTGTAGTTTTGTCACTGACTAAGGCCGACATTCTCCTTAGACAGGACAAATCCTGCACTTACTCCTTGGGATTCTCCTTATGCAGATAATTAAAAGCCCATCAGCCAATGGTATCTAGGCACCTACAGTTTAACGTGGGATCCGAACCACAATTTCAACTTCATATATGCGAATGGGTCTAATTATGATGATGGTCTTTGTTGATGAACTAGTATTCACTAGTGCGGACGTTAATCCCAAGTACGGAATATTGCATCCTCAAGCCATCGCTTATAACTATCCACAATTCGTGACCTCCATTGCTGGATTACAGGACTTGCAAAACTCTTAGCATACAAAGATCTAAAGTACCAATGTCCTCGGATGAGGACGTATAACGGAGAGCGCACAAATACCCGTGGGACCCTCGGTCCGGGGAGAAGTTCCATATTCCAGTTCTGGATCACATGTCCTGAGCGACGGTTTGGACCGTTACCTCGATGTATATCCAATCTGTTTCTTGATTTCACGTCTGAATAAAGAGATATGGAGTGTGCTTATTAGCTGAAAAAAGTAATGTGTTACAAATAAGATGATTAGAAATATAGACGTGGCTTGTTGTGTCGGTTTTAGTGTGTAGTTTGAGTAACTTAAAGATATCCAAGCACATAAAAGACAACGCCCTCACTCAACCACCCATCGACATCGTGAATAAGTAAAAGACAGACAAACAGGATAAAACAAAACATTTTAGTGCAACTACTAATTTTAAGTATGGGACCTTGACCTTAGTATTGATTGTAAAATTGTGTGTGTTCTGAAAGCAGTGTGTTTGGTAAAGTTAATCCTACTCCACACACAAAGTAAAAGAAGGAAAATCAATTCTACCATGATGTAATGAGTAAAAATAACATGTGACTGACACTTTTGTCTGTTTTGAGGTAATTAATATTTAAATTATAAGTTTTTACTCTCATGACTGTTATTAATTACTGGCTCAATTTAACTCACTGTGAAAACGAACACAGTACTTAGTAGTTGATTAAAATGCAGTCACTTATAATAGTTCTTTACGGTATAAAACATTGTTAACTGACGAGGACTATTTTCTTCTCGTCACCCGACGAAGGATGACTTTTGCAAATTGAGTGATAACCACAGTAACAAACGGCTAGCTCTAACGGAACGCCCCCCCCCCCCAACAATGTCACGGTGCCGTAAATATCCAAACACAAATACTCCCCGTCGCAGCAGACCTGCGTACTCAGCGAATTTCCAATGGAATTTTGGTATATTTTCTATTTCCCCATAAAATCCATGGGGATGAGAATATGTAGGTTTGCCGCCATAATATGGGTTTAGTTGGTAAATATAAGTTAAATCCTACCTAGTGATTGTACATACCAAATTTTATAAGGTTATGGTGTTCTGTTTATTTTCCCCATAAACCCCATGGGGGTGAGTATGTAGGTTTGCCGCCATATGGGTTTTGTAAGCAAGTATAAGTTAAACCTTATCTAGATAATGTACATACCAAATTTGATTAAGTTATGTCAATAAATAAGCAAGATATAGGCTTTTCTTAATTTCCCATAAGAATAACATGGAAAACACATTTTTTTTATTTTCCCCGTAACCAGTTATGCTAAGATAAAAATTCAAAATACCAAATTGTTTGTTTTTTAAGCTCTTTTAAATGGTTTCAGTTAAAATTGTTGAATTTTAAAAATTAAGGTCGAAAAATGCCAAAAACCCATTTTTAACCCTTTTGAAACCCCATAAAACCCCGTTCCAATGGTCCGATCATTCTGGTTCGCGAACTGAACCTAGTAGATGCTGGCTTACACCCCTGTACCAAATTTCATCAAAATCGGAGGTTCCGTTCAAAAGTTATCGTGTTAACGGACACACACACATATATATATATATATATATATATATATATATATATATATATATATATATATATATATATATATATATATACATATATATCAATTTGAACGAACGGTGTTTTTGGCTTCTAGGGACCTCAAAACGAAAAAGTATCATGGTCCCGGGCTTAGGTATTACCGTGACTACTACCGTAATAGCGTATTCCCTATAGGGAAATTCGCTAAAATGATAAGACTCGGAGGACAACTAACGGTTGCTTACGTCACTGATCCGCGGCGCGCGGACTCACAGCGATTGGGCTGGTTTGCCCCAGATCAGCTGATGTAACACGTGACGGGATCAGCTGTTTCTACCATCAGCTGTTTGAACTCGACCTCCGTGGTTACCCGTCGTCGTCCCCGGTCGTCCCCCGCCGCGCATAAATACTCAGGATTTCAATGCAGTGTTTCTCTTTTGAAAATCTACTTAAATTTCCGTGTAATATTTCGACCTAAATTTGATTTTATTATTTTTTTCCAAAACTAACAATTTCTTTTAACATTAATAAAAATAACAAGAGTAGTTTGAACAATCAACTGATTTTAATGGTTATAGAGATTCTCACCTATGGCTCTATTGGGCCTCCTCCCCATGCCCTTTTTTATTTCCCCCGAATTCAATAAAAACCCTCATTGTAGTATTACCTGTTGATGATATGGTTCAATAGTGTTCATTAGTTTAACTGTAGAAAGTTTACGAACAAATTGGGAAAAAATTACCAACGAAGGGTAAAGTCACCACCATATCAATTGCTCTAATGTAAACATTGAAGGCCTGAAATTAAAATATGAACAGACGATTTCATAAAATTCAGTCAAAAGGGTTCACTGGTGCGGTACAAGACAAAAAGTAGTAAGCAATTTAATGACTTAAATTTATATCCGCAAATAAAAAAAAGAAAATATACCATCGATGTTGGTAGTTTGAGAAATCAACAAATATATACTCTTCTATTTCTTGTTATTAACAATTAGAATTTAGAGCAGCCTACATTCTTTCACTATAGATTAACAGATTTTTCCTTGCTGCTTTTGTTCAGTGGGTTAGTTAGTAGTCCTGACAAATGAATCACCTGGTCTTTGTCAGTAACAAAGCTACACCTCACCTGATTCGTCACACTCATCACATATACTCCCTCGAGTCATATGTACCTTAAAATACGCATTATATTGAGTCTATGCCAGGAGGTTCCCTGGCATCAAATTTGCTTACTCAGTCATAGAGTATTTTTATGTGAAAAATGAGTAACTATTTCAAAATTCCATTAAAAATTCGCCGAACGAGACTGGTTTCGTCGTGCTTGTTTTATCTTTTATTATTGACTTTATTTTAAATTTTATTTCCTAACAATCTCCTACTGTGTAAATTAAATACATAAAGGATCATGGTCTCGTTATACTCAAAACTGATTTCTTGTCATAACATATTTTGCATATATTCATTTATTTCAACAGCCCGTTTCATCCCGCCTCATCAAAAGAAGCGAGACCCTTATCTCATATCTCTTTCTCATAATCCAGATCTGGCTTCCCGTCTCTCTGTATTGTAGACTGGCGTTGTCTTTTCCCCTTGCCAAAGGAGAAAGGGTCTACCGGTACTAAGTAACAACGTCTTATTCCATGGCACTTTTAACTCGTACTACGATTACAATCGATTAAGATTACAATCTACGATTAAGATTACAATCTTGATAACTAATATCAAACTTGCAAAATAATGTATAGAACACAAAAGAATGTTTAATTTTCATTTAAACCTAGAATGAAATTATTTAAATTAGAGATCGGCATATATAGATCTAAATTGGTCCACAATTTCAGTTGATCTGGATCCAATTAGTTAAAAAATATTTTACCACTGAAACATCTTTTTTTCTGATTTGCTTGCATTTGTTATTACAACAGATGTTTAATGGTTCAATCACCCTTCTTCCAAAAGATTGGCATTGAAACTTTGAAAGCCTGTAGGGCGTAGCCTTGGGGTTGGTGTGAATTATAATGGGGATTCTGCTCATCTACAACATACTGCCTTGTATACGGTAGTGTCTTGTCCTACGATGCACACAAGCTGAGAAAAAAGGAGGAAATGAAACATGCATGTTTATTAATATACAGGGTGAACAACTTAACTGTGCCACAATTGGCATATCTTAAACTATGAGATTTAGAGAAAACTTTAACAGGGGAACATCACCTATTTTTTAAAGGTGATAAAAAATATGAATTCCATTTTCTTCTAAATGGCCGCCATTTTCCAATATGGCGGCCAACTTTAAAATTTCTTATGAAACACCCTATATTTTATGGTGTTTTTTAATTTAAAATGTAATTTTAAGACATTTTTATTCTTTGACATTTTTCTCTAAACCTAACGGTTAGGGAGCTACAGGTAATCAAAGTTCATTTTTAGTTCCATAAGAATAACATGGAGCAAACTTTATCTGTCCATATCTCCGAAACCAATCAGTAAAATAAAAAATACTCAAGAATGAAAATGTCTTAAAATTATGTTTAAAGAATATTTCACACATAAAAATTATCATTTACGCATAAATTAACTTGTTTCCAATATGGCGGCCAAAAAATAAAATTTTTAGAAAATTGGTGTTATTATGAAAAAAGAGGCATTAAAACATCAGTTTAAGACATTTTTATTTTTGAGTATTTTTTATTTTACTTAATGGTCTCGGAGATATGAGCAGATAAAGTTTGACCCATGTTATTCTTATGGAACTAAAAATGAACTTTAATTACCTTTGGCTCCAAAACCGTTAGGTTTAGAGAAAAATGTCAAAGAATAAAAATGTCTTAAAATTAGATGTAAATTTCAAAAACACCATAAAATATAGGGTGTTCCGTAAGAAATTTTAAAGTTGGCCGCCATATTGGAAAATGGCGGCCATTTCGAAGAAAATGGAATTCATATTTTTTATCATCATAAAAAAATAGGTGATGTTCCCCATTTAAAGGTTTCTCCAAATCTCATAATTTAGGATATGCCAATGGTGGCACAGTTAAGTTGTTCACCCTGTATAGGTAGATGTTGAACAAAATTTTTTATGAATGCCAAATATCCAATCATTTTAAAGAACCTAGAGTTTTTATAGCATTATGGTAAATCTGTTATTTTTCACGAAACATTTCTAAAATTATTTTAGAGCAACATTGACAGTTTATAATCAACATCATTGATGTAGGTTTGTAATCGTCCAACTGTTCCGTTGTGCTGCATGTGGCAATGTGTTTTCCACAACCTCGAAATCTAGCGGGTAGATTTTGCTTAAACTTTTCATTTGAGAGAGTTTTGGTCGAAAAGAAGTTTAGACCATTTTCAATCCTAGGAAAATAGTTTTTGTCTAAAACTAAGTTTAAAATGTTTAACATTGGCCTTATCGGTTGCCTTCAAGGCATCAAAATAACGCCGAAAGGTAAACAAAAATAAAAGAATGCTACTTTTAAGAAATTTGTTTATAAACAGCTGTCACCTGTGAAAAGGTATAGTTGACGTTAACTTTAAAGCATGAGTACTATAATACTATAAGAAAAGTTAATTAAAACCAAAGAGCAAGGCTCGGCCAATCGGATACTGGCGAATTTAAGAAGCATAGAAAAGTTAGGATTGTCGGGTTCATAAATTATGTAGAAATCCATGGCTGGATTTAGGTCTTGAAATGTGGGAGTAAGAACTCATTGGGAGGTCTAATATAGTTTAATAATAAATTCGAACCCCAAAACCCAGTTTAAATGGTTCGTTTTCCAGACAAGGGTGGCCTATTTCTTTTATCTAACAACAATCCCTTCGTATTCTATGTTCCATAGGACTCAATAGTTACAGCTCATTAAAATTGATAAAAAACATCCCTAAAATCTAAGGTTGGCACATCTCCTTGCACCCCCCCCCCCATGTGGAGATCTATGACAGTGCATTAAAAATAAAAAGTATACAGGGAACCTACACTTAATAGTATTAGAACCTAGACTTATATAATACAGAATCCAGATTGGTCTCTGTGACTTCCGCCATTAATTAACGTTCGGTTGTTCTGACAAGCTTTTCTCAGGATTACAATGGGGCTACAAGGAAGATGCTACAAGTTTTAATATAAACCATAATTACTTATTGTAAACTATGATGCCAATGAACTTTCTTTTATGATTTGCTTATGTGAAGATTGTACAGCAAATCGTTGATTTTAATTACCCATGAAAAATTATACTAATGATGTAATTTTCGATTTATACGCTTATTCTCTTTGAATTCTGCAATAGGGAAAGAATTATTAGGTCAATATAAAGGGTTTTTTGTATTCGAGTTAATTCATTTTTTAACTACTTTCTTCGTAACTAACCATTCAATCGATGTTGGTACTTCCAGAATTTGTTAGCATCACAATAACTAATTACGGAAATCATATTGGGAGGTTTTTTGTACGTCATTTATAAACTAAATTGAACAACATTTCGTCTCCTAAGACAAATATGACGTCATTATAAACTGTATTTTTCGATCTAAAAACAAATCGACAACCACTGTACATAACAATCAAGTTCGCTAAGAAAAGTTAAAAGCCATGTACATGTGTCAAAATCAAAACCACTAAATTATATTTAACATTTCTTATGTTTCCAATTTTCTAAATTATCATGTTTATAAATACAATCTAAAGATAAATCACGCACTTAAATGCAAAAACTTTAAGTTTATTTTTTTTTTAATTTTACTGTGCCTAATAAATAATAATGAAAACCTTTATATTTAGACATTTCAATACACATAATATTTTATTCACCAAAGCAAAACTCTCTAAAAGTATATCTTATCCTTTTCCTCAATCTTTCGTGTTTTTCATTTTGGGTTGAAATAGAATAACGCCTTCATTAGTAACTTCGCAAATTCTAAACAGTCTTGTGATGCTTGTTGCATCATTGTGGAAATCCGATAATGGAAGGCGCTAAGCCGAGCTGCACCAACAAAATTCTTCTTACAAATTTTCTAGGAATAAAATTCACGGTAGTCCATCGATTATTGAGAGAGATTATAGTACCTTAAATCCTTAATGATGTTGAATGAAATGTATTAAAATTATACCAATAGGTATAACCATTAATAGTGAAATGTTCTAAAATCCTCATTGTAAGATACTTTTTACTTTTGAGTATTTTTTATTTTACTGAGTTTTTTTGGAGAGACATGCAATGGATGTTTACCAATTACCACCAAATTTTACTGTCATGGGACATAGGACTAAAATAACTTCAAATTCCCCTAGCTTCCTAACCATTAGGTTTGGACAAAAATGTTAAAGGAAACAGGTTTTTAATTATGTATACATCGTAAAAATTTACATAAAAATGGAAAGTTACTATTTAAAACTTTTGACTCACCCCAAAAACCCCGATTTTGGGGGAGGGGATTGATTATGAGGGGCATTCCAATGATGGGGTTGACACTTCTTGAAAAGTTTCCTCTTTTGATCGCGAAGACATTTCCAGAAGACAACCCTTTATCTGCAGCTGTTAAAAAATAGCAGAGAGTTTCCAGAATTTTGCTTAAGCCTGTATATCAGATGTTCCTAACATATCGGCCTGACTGTGTTTTTCTCTGTTGCAGCAATGAAGCCCGTGAGATGGCCGGCGTTGACGACGCTACCGGCGCTTCTGGCATGTTTTATCATCGTCTTCGCTCAGGAGGAAGTCGACAACGAAGAGTCCCGAAAGGTCCTCGGGTCCAGGTAAACGGTTCTTACAGTTTGTTAATGCCTACGGAAAAATTAATCATAAAATATTGGGAATGTACTTATCACAAACAGGTTTGCATTTAATTATGATTTTTTTCTGAACTGAGAGTGATTTGAGAGATATTATTTAAACCAATTTAGAGGAACCCCTTTTACCCCAATTTTAAATAATTTTTTCAAAAGAATATCATAATCCACACCATTAAAAACTTGCGATAGGTCCATAAATATCCCTACAGGTGTGTCCCCTTCATCAAGTGAATTAACAATGTAGTCAAGGAAGGTTGTTGTTTCTGATATTACTGATTTTTGTTTTCTAAAAACATGCTGAATTTCAGTAAGTAATGATGGTTCGTCCAAATAATTAAACGTTGAGTGCCATTTTTTTTTCAAATACTTTCAAAATTGATATTGGGCGGTAATTTGCAGGACATTGATTGAGACCGAAAACTTGATTTTTTATTTTATTTTTAACAGAACCTATGAAATATTTGTTTAGAACCTTACTTACTTTTGATGGATATGAATAAATTCTTATTAGCTAGCTCTTTGTTTTGAATTATTCTTGTAATTTTACTTATGTAGATCAACTCTTATTTAATATTATCAATCATTCATTTTCATCTTTTTATTTGTTTTTCTTACTTTTCCACAGGTGAAAGCCAAATCAAAGTAGTACGGTACTGTATTTGAAAATGTTCTAAACATTATATTTTTTATTTACATCAGCTAAATATACCTGATTCCAATTTTGTTTTTTAAATCTTTTTTCTTTGGAAAAATCCCTTTTTATTTTACGTTACTATTTTAAGTTTTATTTTTACATCTAGTCCCACAATTTGGTCATTGTGATCTGATAAAAGAGCTATTATCCTCTCAACTTTAATAAATTTTTTTTATACTGGTATAAGTGTTGCTCGAAATCGAGCAACTTATTTTCATACAATGCAAATGTTACTTTTAGCTCTAAATTAATGACATCCGACCAATCCAATATTGTGAATCTCTTTAATCACCAAAACTACAGGTATTTACAGCTGATTATTAACAGATGTTAAAAATGCTTTATTTAATCCCAATGTTATTTAAATGGGAAATTTTGAGATTTCAATTGTGGATAGCGCCTTTATTTTCAGTCCGATTCTTATCAGTTTTTGGCGGAAACAACTACAGGCCAAGCCCTATCCAACGACACCAAAAACTTGAAAATCGGTTGAAAATTGTAGGAGGAGTTCTCATGACAAAAAAAACCCTTAGCGTATTAAATAAGTATAGATGTTTGTTAAAATATTGTCTATTGCAGATTTTTAAGGTAGAAATACTCTAGTAGGAAAATGAACTAAATAAGGCAAACTATTACTATTAAAAGATTTTGTAGGGCTTTTTAATTTTTTTCACTTTTTTGTACAATAATATTAATATCCCCAATTTTAAACAAATTTTTTCTTGAGTAAAATTGTATTAAAAGGCCATTTAAAAAAAAAACTCAGTGGTAACCTATTTGATATGGATGATCTGTATAGATCAACCAGAATAAAACTAAAATTTCAAAAAGAAAAACACAAAATTAAAATAATGGTTTTCTTTCTAAAATTTTGTTTACACTGTACTTGGGATTGTGATATGATTAAATTTATAAAAAAAAGTCCAGACAAAATTACGACACTTCCTTCTCTAATGTTATCCCTACAAGTATTTATTTTGAAATCATCTACATTTAATAATTCAATTTCATAGTTTGTGCTCTATTAAAACCATCATATCGGGATCTAACTCCTGAATTGTAATAAGCACAACTAGTTTTTAAAATATATCGTTTGACTTACTATGACTCATTTTCAGTGTAGTGACCTCCGTATCGGTGATTATGGACCATGGGAACGGAACCAAGACTTACATCGCGGATGCGGCGGGGCAGCCAGTGGATCAGACAGATGGCGCAGTTGGAAGCCCCGTGGACTTACTGAACCCAGACCGCTACGAGTTCTACACCTTCGATGAGACGGGCGACCTCGTCAAGCGACTCATGACTCTTGATCAGATCAAGGGGTTGTTGGCCGGTGGCGACGGAGAGACCCTAGATAGTCCCTCAAACTCACCGACATTCTACCACGAAACGCTGTCATCCTCCCACATCGATGATTCCGACTTGGAACCAAATATGGCGCAAGGAGTCCACAGTGTGGTCGCGAGTGTCCAAAATGTGTTGCGAAGTGAGTTGGAAGCTTCAAAAACCAAAGTGGTCACAAAGCCACCGCTCAGTATACCAGATTCCATTTCATCTTGGAGTATGCTCTTCCCAGCCATCATTGGAGATTCTTCCGAAGCTCTTGATGATGGCAGTGACACGGGCAATAGTGTGAATGAACCGATCCTCGGAGGTGATAGACTTCCAGCGTCATCGAACATTGAGAAGACTCAGGTTAAAGTATCACCAGAGGAAACGACCGAGAAGAAAGAATCTGCAACGGAAAAGCCAACTGCAGTACCACCTATTATTCACTTTTTGGAAATTCAAAGTGTGCCTTCCCCGATGAAAGGACCCACTAAAACACCTTCAAACTTGGCATCAACTGCAGCTGCCACGACGTCAACGACTGAAGCTCCTTCAACCACTGAGAAACCTACTTCCCCAGAAAACTCTATTCAGGAAATGTCTGCATCGATTTCTGATGTTTTGTCTCAGGTAACTGACAATCAAACGACTGCCAATATGTTGAAGTCAGCAGAAGAAAATAAAATTACTGAAAGTTCAGTTGCTTCTTCAACCACAGAAACAATAAGCAAAGAGCAGAGTGCTACTGGAATGAAATCAACAGAGAAAACTCCTATAAAAATAAAACCAATTCTCAAGCCAGAGAGTAGTAATGTTAACTCAGTCACAACCAGTCCCGCGGAAAGCATTAGCAAGGAAAGTTCAGTTACTGTAAGTAAGCATAATAAGCCAACCGAAGCAACTTCACCTTCAAGACCAACTACCGAGGGAAACCACAAGAAAAATTCGGTATCGCAGACGACTGTTAAAAGTAACACTGCCTCAACTACTGTGACAAAAAAGACAACTGATTCAGTTGTATCTATGATAACAACATCAAAACCAACTACAACCAAGGTAAGCACTTCGGAGAACAATAAAACCAAACCATTGAGCACTGCAGCATCTTCAGTGGTTAAACAAAAAGTGAAACCACCAACATCAAGTCCAACATCATCAGTAAAGAAAAATAACATCAAAGTACAACCTTCAACATCTACAATACCTACAACAAACGGAAAGGTTCCGGTTAAGAGTTCTAGCAAACCATCTTTGAATGTAAACAAAACTTCCCAAAATAGCGAAACTCTTGAAGCGCACAGCAGTGAAGAAATTGTTAAAATTGTTCCTAACAAACAGTCTTCGTTGGCATCAAATAAAACTAAAGTTACTCAGACTAAACCTGTAAGCAGTACATCATCGACGTCAAAACCTTCAACAAAGCCTCACAAAAAAGTAACAAGTAAACCACACACTACTGAACAGCCTCATGATTGTGCAGAACATAAAACATCTACAGATGAAGCAAAGAATAAAGATAAACTACAAGTTGCCGCCTCAACAAATGTGAATGAGAGAATTCAACCATCTAAAATTAAAACACCAATATATCAAGAAATCAAAACTGTTCAAAAACCATCTAGTCAGAACACTAAAGTGGTAACAAATAAAATAAAACCGTCAGAAGAAATAAAGATAACCACTTACAAACCTTCAACAAGCCAACCATTCACAACCAAACAGTCCATTCACAAAATATCAACAACTACAGAGAGGCCGTTGAGTGAAAACAAAGTTGTTACAAGTGCCTCTAAAATTCATGAAGTAAATAGTTCTTTATTGGATATCAAAGATCAAACAAAGAATATCCAAAATAATAAATCTGAGGCACCAACCGCCGCGAAACTAACGGCATCAAATACTACTAAGAATCAAAATAAAGTTTCTAACTACGTAAGTGCTGCATCTAGTACTGATGAAACAAAAATTCCCGTGCCATTGAAAACCCCTCCTAAGAAACATGATGATCATGTTCATAATTCTACGCATGGACATGATCATAAAGAAGCTGAATGCACACATAGTAAGAAGCCGCTCCACTCATCTATACAAGATAAAATAAATGATTCGGGAGAAGACTTTGCTGCTAGTAATTCTGATGAATTAAAAGTTACTACCACAACAATTACTCCAATGTCAGAGGTTACAACTGATGCTAATCCTAAAGATTCCACAACAGAGGATACCCCTGAAACAACAACAAGTGGTTCATCCGATGTAACAACTACAGAACAATCAGAGGAAATAGCAACCGAACTGCCAGAAACCACCACACTAAACATGCCAGAGATGGATTTTGTAAAAGAAGGCATTTCAGCGGTCACCAACATTCTCCTTGACACAAAACCGCCCCTTGAACCACAGCTACCGATTCCTACAATCCCATTGGCTGAATCAGCATCAAATATCGTCAACAGCCCTCCAGTAAAAGGAGAGTTAAAACATGCAGCATCATTTGATGACTTTGATGCAACTACAACAGATGTTCCTGAAGAGAACAGCACTACTGCTGCATCATCGTCTACAACCGAAAAAGAGTTATTAGTGTTTTTCACTACTACAGATGCTCCAGACGCTGATCCAACGCCAAAATCTGCTTCTTCTTCCTCAGAAAAAGAATCAATAGTTTATTTTACCACCACAGATGCTGCAGAAACTGAGACTGTACCACCAACCACTGAAAACATTTTGACAAATGACACAACAGAAGTTAACGGAGCTAACACAGAGGAAGTAACTGAATCTGCAACTACACCTGCAACAGATGTTTCGACTGCAAGTAATAAGGAAGTTGAACCAAAAGAGTCTAGTGAATCAAAAATCATAAGCACTGTTACAAATCAAACAATGCCAACTAAAGAGAGCAAACTGAGCCCTGAAAGCCTAAATGAAACAATGGATTTGATTGCACCGTGCAATCATACACAAAGTAATTCAACAGGTGATAAAAGTGAAGCAAAAGAACAGTTAGAGCCTGCACAAAGCATTGTATCTGAAGTAAACAATACATCTGGTGAAACTACATCACCAACAACACCACCAATGCCTGAGGAAACAACACCAAAAAATAAGGAGGAAAATTTTAATTTAGACTTTAAAACTGCTTTGCGACCTGAGCCTTCAAAAATTGACCGTCCTTATACGCAAGTAAAATACCCGAGTCTTCAAAACGCATACAGACCATTGCAAGACCCACCGGTGAATCCACCCACTGCAGTAGAACTCCATCCTGCCCCCCATGAAAGTATGGGTCTTGAAGCGACCACAGCTTTTCTAGCAGACGATGTGAGAAGGTTTTCAGACCTGTGTAATGAGCTGGCTTTCCGAATGTGGACATCTATTACCGGCAAGGGATCAATATCTTCTAGAAGTCTTGTGCTTTCACCATTCGCTACAACTTCTCTGTTAGCAATGGTTTTCCTTGGTGCCCGAGGACCCACTTCAGGCCAAATGAATGATGTTCTCCGATTGGACGATATGGTCACATTCAACCCGCACCAAGTATTGCAGAATGTAACAGAGTCCGTCCTAAACTCTAGGAACTACGGGGTGACAACGGCCGCCTTTGTTCGAGAACTGTACAGTGATAAGGTAGGCTTATTAATTGTTATACTAATAATTATTTAACAACTAATTGTATTTCTTGGAAACCACTTATGATTGTCAATTTACTTGAACAATTGTAAAGTTTGGATATTTGTACCTTAAAATTCAATTCCTTGTCTGTAAATGACAGTCCTTCACAAGTTTTCTGAAGTCCGTCCAAAATGGGAATATTAGAAATAAGTCCCTAAAAGTTTTGCAAAAGAGAAGAGACATTTTTTATCGCCAACTATTTTAAAAGATGATATTGGTTTGACCTTATTCCCAACCCCCAAAACAATTTCTGGATTGTCTGCACATTCCTATCTTAACTCAAACATGTTAAAAATTAATGTATCAAAATGAACAAAGTTTTTATATATTAAATATGTTACAGTTTTGTACGTTAAATTGTTTTGGCCTTAAATTCCACTACAATGGCATTATCAAAATTGCAATTTGCATTTATATTTTACTGTATAGTTGTAAAAAGAAGTTTACCCATTCGCTGTCTTGTGTGAGGATTCCGCTTGTTCAAATCACCCATGAAATATGTGGGAAGAGTGAGGCAAGTCGTTTCAAAACAAACATACAATGAACCTAGATATAACAGGGGTTTCTTGGTCTCACGGACGTTTAATTAGACCCGCTCTGCATTCCCATATCATCTAGAGCATACATTCTCAAGGTCAATTTTCACACCAGTTACTTTACATAAACTGTAAGGTGTTGAGACCACACATTGTACTCAAGTGCAAAACAGGAAGTGAAGGAACATTGATTTATTTGGCTAATGAGAGACTGTCAAATTGGTTATACGATCACTTCTTCCTTTCCTATGAATTTAAATAAATTCCTTACTAATTACAACAAATTATGTATTTTTCAAATTTGCATTCTGTTCTTGTTGAAAGTAATGATGAGATAGCTTAGTTCCACATAACAGTTAAGCGTATTCAGAGTTGAATTCTGTTCATATTGAAAGTAATGATGAGATAGCTTAGTTCCACATAACAGTTAAGCGTATTCAGAGTTGAATTCTGTTCATATTGAAAGTAATGATGAGATAGCTTAGTTCCACATAACAGTTAAGCGTATTCAGAGTTGAATTCTGTTCATATTGAAAGTAATGATGAGATAGCTTAGTTCCACATAACAGTTAAGCGTATTCAGAGTTGAATTCTGTTCATATTGAAAGTAATGATGAGATAGCTTAGTTCCACATAACAGTTAAGCGTATTCAGAGTTGAATTCTGTTCATATTGAAAGTAATGATGAGATAGCTTAGTTCCACATAACAGTTAAGCGTATTCAGAGTTGAATTCTGTTCATATTGAAAGTAATGATGAGATAGCTTAGTTCCACATAACAGTTAAGCGTATTCAGAGTTGAATTCTGTTCATATTGAAAGTAATGATGAGATAGCTTAGTTCCACATAATAGTTAAGCGTATTCAGAGTTGTCCGTACAATCTATTTCAGTTTTGTGTTTCTTTTCTTGTTTCAGCTAAAAGGAAAGATTCTAGATTTCTACAAGGAGAGAGCCCAACAATACTATGATGGTCATGTAGAGGAAATTTCCTTCAACACCATTGGAGATATTCTTCGAAGAAGAACCAATTTGCTTGTAAAACGTCAAACACTTGGAAAGGTGCCAGAGTACTTGCGAGGGAGCAACCTGAATTTGCGACCACCTCTTGCTGCATTTAGCGCTAACATTTTCCAGGTAATTATAAAAAATAAATAAATGCAATTATAAAACAAAATCTACTTAATAAATGAAAACTTGTTCAAACAAACAAGGTTAGGTTTTCTCCTAATTAAAGTTAGTCTAGGAGTGCTATTTTCAAATTCAACAAAACCTTTTATTGTTACATCAAAGAACAAGTTAATAAATTTATAGTAGATTTAAAACATTTTTTGATTGAACACAGTTTCTATAGCTTGAGAGAGTTTTTTTTAGTTTTGTAGCCCAAACCCACACTTTCTTCCTGTCTCTTGATCACCAGAGGTGGCTATGTTGGCCAATGGCCACATACATGACGACGCCCAACGCCTACAACTGGTCAACTGGGCGGAGAACCAAGCATCCAAGTAAAGACTTAATCAAAACTGGACCTATCCAGTTGGAGAAAAAGAGGCCTACAAGAGTGCTTCCTAACAAAGTCTTTCCTTATTCTGTCATTTAATCAGAGCCTACCGCCTTTAAGTCAAAATGTTACATAGAATTTTATTTCACAGGAGGGAATTTCTATTTTTAGAATGGTCATTAAGAAAAAATCCAACTAGTTTAAGATATCTGAATAGACCTACTGTATTGAAAGTACTTTGCTTTATAGTGTTCCATTGTGCTGACAGTTACATACATACCCCTTTCAGCTGAAATCTTGTACATTTTAACTCATTCTTTTGCAGACATATTGTGGCATAAATAAATTTTTGCTTATTACGATACTCACTATAATCTAGACACTTTTTGGACCAGATTCTCCTCTGAATTAAACTACTAGACCAACAGGCAGGTTATTAGCAAATGTAAAGTAGAACTTAATAACTTATCTATAATTCTAAGATTAAACTTTAAGATATTCAAAAGCGTACTAGCTAATAAGATTGTGTTAATTTGTTTGGACGGATTTAATTCTTAATATCTGGCGCTATGAGCTCGTCGAAAAGTATAACACATGTGTATAACAAACTCATTAACAATCAAAACCCAATATGAATCTTTTTTTAAGGCTAAAAAGATAGCTTATTCCTTTTATCTAACAAATCATACTTTTAGGGCCGGTTTCTCGAAGCAAGGTTAAACCTGACATCAAGTTTAAACCAAACTTGTCCATATGATTAACACTGAGTTACTAAGTTTAAGTTAAACGGGTTTGGAGAAACCGGCCCTTAATAGTTAATAGTTAAATTGCTATAGCTAATTGCAATTGTTTAAAAAAAATACCATCCCAAGGATCTGGGGGTGTTGTTGTCCTTGCTTACATTTGGCACGGTTGTTATTTTCAAAATTCCTAGATACAGAACAAATATATGTCAAGCTAGCATAACCAAACTGAACTGATTGACAAATCAGGAATTCCTCCATAAGTAAAAGGTGATTAATATCAAAACCATCATTTTCAGACGGACTGCGACCTGGCCTCCACAGATGGCCGGGACGGAGAGATGTACTTTGTTGTCCGACCGTCCACACGGCAGCGCCGACTAGTGCCGGTGCCGGCAGCCGTGTGGCGAACTGGTTTCCTCGCTGGGTACGAGCCCGGTTTGGACGCCACTGCCGTCGCGCTGGGCACCGACTCCGTAGCGAGCACGATCCTCGTACTGCCGGGGCAGCAAGGACAGGTCGCGCCGGGCGACGGGCTGGCCAGACTGGAGCAGAGACTCATCGAGACGTCGTATCGGCGGGGAGGGTGGACACGGCTGCTCAGGAGTCTTCTGCCCCGGCCCGGCCTGGAGCTACAGGTGGGTGGAGTGTCTTATGAAAAGAATTACAGCAGAACCTCTCACATTCAACCATGATGGGACCGGGCAATGGTCAGATATTGGGAGGAGCAATCCTACTAATATTATAAATGTGAATGTCCTGTTGTTTTTTAGACTTTGACGCAAAACTACTCAACCGATCATCATACAACTTTGTACACATATTCTTGGAGGTATCAGAAGTAACATAGGATACTTTTTATTTTAAAAGAATTATTTTTTCCAAAGATTAAAAAAATGTTGTATAAAAATCTGATAATTGATTTTATCTTTTAATTGGTTGCTAAAGCTGCATCCGCACTGGCCGAACATATTCGTTGAACAAAGTTCGTCCGAACTTTTGTTTGTTCTTTGCTAACCATTTAGAATGTAAATTATCCCTGGCTGGTAATTGTTCGTTAGGAATGTTTGTTGATTTTTGTGTTTGCCGAACAAGTTCGCCACGAATGTTCGGCCAGTGCGGACCCGGCTTAAGAAACAAATTCAATGAAAATTCCAATTTGAGGTATTTCAACGATTACTTATACAGGGTGAGCGTGACTGCAAGTGAGCGTAGTGAACGAGCTAAACTTGACAGCGAGTAACACAAGCGAAGCTGCGGGAAAAAGCTAGTAAATAATAAAAAGAAACCCAATGAGCATTGACGTTAAAAATCATAAAGCAGTGTGTAAGATTATAAATAGAGCACATTCAACATCAACAAACATGGGTGGATTGACAGTTTGTGACAAAAAACAAAGAGTCATGTAGATCAGACACTCTTTTGAGCTTTGACAGAGGCACGCCAACAAGTGCCTGTAAATAATTGGTGTATGTATACAATAGGTGGTCGGGCTAGGTCAGGAGGAATTGGTTGTGGAAGGTCAGGTATGTGAGGTTCTACTGTAGGAATAAGTAATGTGAACAATTAGCTGAGTCTAACCCTCACCCAGCAGAGATAATGTATAAACAAAACTTGCATTAATACTGACAGTGAAAATACGCAAATGAAGGAACCATTTAATAATGAGCAGATTGTGTAGATAAGTAACAATTCCTTAGTTACTTTTTTTCTTTAATAAAAAATAAGTGTTTAAAAAATATAAATATATTCATGGATGATTGCCTGCTAAATGAAGTTAATACCACGAAATCTTTAGGGTTAAACATTGACAGCCAATATAATTGGGACCGTCATGAAGATTCAGTGTGTAAAAAAATATCTTCATGGCTTTATGCTCGGAGGCAAATGTCCAAATTTAGCAGCTTTGACACATTGAAGATAATTTATCATGTCTTAATCGAAGCCCACATTGCATTTGGACTGTGCCTTTATGGTTACACATCGAGCAGCAACTTAAATCGAATTCTTGTACAGCAAAAAAGGGCACTTAGAATAATATTCAAACTAAAAACAAAAGAGTCAGTTAAACACAAATTTCAGGAGGCAGAAATCATGGCAGTTTACAGTTTGTTTATAAATCAATTAGTTTTACACAATAAATAAAATTTACAAAAAATTCCAACTTTAAAATTTTTTCACAACTATGAAAAAAGAAAAGGTAACCAACTGGTTAACTGGATATTAATTGGGACTGTAGGGCGCATATCGACATTTACGGGTGCCAGAAAACCTAGAACTGGGCCTGGGTTGTTTTGGTAGTCTAATACAGTAATTGTATGGTCATAAAAGGCTCTACCCATTATGAGAGTTACGGGCCCTACCCTTTCAGGTACATAGCATTTCTAAGAGCAAAGTTTAAACATGCACGTATTTGTAGTTTTGCAAATTATGTAGCTATTTAATTACTAAACTTTAGGCAATTAGTATCTTCTGTTGAAAATGTTCAAGATTATCCTTAGTTTCAATAAGGCATCCACAAATAGAATGAAAGAAATTTCTGAAAAAAAAACCTTATAACCACAATTGAAACAAAGATAGCAATCACACAGTTCGCAGTTATACAGGGTAACCACATGCACTACTAGCATCTCTCATTCTGTATTTTCGCACAGGTGCCGAGATTCTCTCATCGCTCAGTGCTCAACATCACCAGCACACTGCAGCGAATGGGATTGAAGGACTTATTCAACGAGAACAAAGCGGATCTTCGAGGCCTCAACGGTCTCTCCAACGACTTGCACCTGTCGGACATCGTGCAGGTGAACACCTTCAGCACCTGCGGCGAGGACACGATAGGCGCACGCCACCATGTCGAGACCTACCCGGTGTCTCCACAGCGGATGGGCCGGGACGACCCGGAGCTGTATCCACGACCGGAGGACCTAGAGGATCCAGACCTGCGTAGGATTCCGCTCAACTTGAGGCCACGGCAGGCAAGACTTCCGGACAATCCGAGGCTCCGGTTCGACCGACCGTTCTTGTACATGGTGCGACACAATCCCACAGGCATGATCTTGCACATGGGTAGGTTCAATCCGAGGCTTCTACCTTGAACGGGCGGAAATTTCTCGGTGAAATAGCGTTTTGTCTAGTGAGAGGACACTGAAGACAAAAGTTACTTATGACTGATGTTCAGTATTATTTTAACCATTGATCGTTCGACCAGTGCTTGAAATAGGACAAAATGCCATGACGAACTAGATAATACAGTGATGAGTTTATGTGTAAAAACAAATAGGTTAAGAATTTTAACTCTGTGAATATGCTTTATTTCATTCAAAGCTTTCTCAGTTTGTGTGTTTTATCTTTTGTATAATTTGTGTATAAATTGTAGTATTGTTAATTTTATATTTGTTAAAATGTTGACAATACATTCTTTACAACTGTATTGCAAGTACTGTGCAGTAACTTCCCACTTGCCCTAAAGTAACTTGTTCTGAGTTCCTATTTTATGCTCAACTTACAGATGAACATATTTTTAACAATTTGGTAATGGATCTTTTGATGAGCAGCATCTCAATATGTCCTAAATCAATGAAAAATTGAAATAGTAGGCCTATAAATCAAAATACTTGTAAGATAACTATAAAATTCGTGGCAATTTGGAAAACATAGTTTTTTAGCTGATATATAATTCTCATTTTTAAATAGGGTTGAAAAATTAAAACCATTTATTTATTTAAAATGACCTTTTTTTAAGGCTAAGTAATTAATTCAATGTACACCAAATTTTTGTGTTTTAAAGTGCGAAAAGCGAGAGTAAAATTATAGAACAATTCTACTATGTTTCTTTGTTGTACGGCACAATAATCATTAAATTGTGAAGGAGTTAATTCTAATTGTATTTTAAAATTTCCCATAGCAATATTTTGTCAATAATTTTTAATTTGTTAAATATAGCATATTTAAAATTTCTTTAGCTAACTTTTTCTACCTTGGCAAAACAATGAATGATCTGTTCTTTGTGTAAATACATCTTGCTGTTTTATACAGTAGTAGCTCGAGATACAAAAATGTATATTGCCACCGACAATTTTTTTATTTTTATTTTTTTTTTTTTTTTTACTGAATATAAAATGATCCACTAGCTCTTGTGCAAAATTCCGTAGCTGTGACAATGATTGTATTATTAATATAGTATTAGTTAAGATTACACAGTCATTATTAATTTAGGAAATAATTTGAATTAGAAAATCATGTTTCAATATACATTTTAAATACTTTAAAACTAAGAAGAGCGTGTAGTATTTAGTCCATTATTATTCAAAACCGCATAGTAAAGTATAATTTAAAATTTTAATTTTTATTAGAAAAATCTTCTGTATTTTTTTTTTTTTTTTTTTTTTATAATATTGTTATTCTTGTGTCTCTATGTTGTACGCCTTATGTATATTGCTTTTACCTATAAATAATTTTATACTTTGACCATACCTGTGTAATAAACTATATATGTGATAATTATTTTATTTCCTAGTACATTTATTTACCTGTCTTGACACCACTAACAATTTAGCATCCAACCTCCTTAGGGAAAATTGGTTTTTTGTAACAGGAACAAAACAAATACATACTTCAGCTTTAATATAAAAAACCAAATTCATTTTGATTCAATTAATCTCTTTTTACCAATTTAATCATTGAGCGAATATTTTATTCCACTTCAATTTACATAAAAAACCTAATTTGACAAATTCAATTGTAACCTCAACAAACCAATCATTCAAAGCATAGACCCAAAAAAAATTCACATGTTGAAGCTGCTATATAGTAAATAGGCTTTGGCCAGAGTTTGTCTTAAGAGTGGTAAAGGTTTGATCCGCACAAATGCACGCCTGTGGTTTTCATGTGATGTGCTATGGGCCCTAGAAATATTCGTGAGCCCCCCCACGATGATTTGACACATGCATTCGAAAAATAACAATGATAGAATGAGTTTTATTGTGTTTAGTTTCTTCGATCTTTATTAAGAGTATACCCCCATTGTAAAGTAAAAATGTGAAGCGTCAGTAAAATTTAAGTTTTACTTACATTCATATTTTATCAGAAATAAAAAACAAACGTCTACAATACTCAATAATATATTTAAACTTATACTGCAAAGAATATAGAAGGTAAACAAGTTATATGAAATGATGGAAAATGGCAATAGGTTTTGACCGGACACACCAATCATCATCAGGCCTAAAGAGAGAACCTTCCCATTGTGCCACACTTACTACAGCTTATTTGAGAGCTGGATGATATACATATTTTAAACTGACATGTTAAGAAAGGTTTTAAAATACCCCCGTCGCAGCAGACCTGCGTACTCAGCGAATTTCCAAACAATCTTGAGATATTGTATTTTCCCCATAACACCATAGGAATGGGTAAGTAGGTTTGCTACTTTGGGATGTTGTTAGAAAATGTTAGTTTTGTTAGGAAATGTAATAGTTACGTTAGGTAAATGTAAAACTGTATCAATATTCGGCCCTTTTTAATTTTCCTTATAAACCCATATACCTAATACCCATACCTACTACCCATATGAGTATGTAGGTTTGCCGCCATATGGGTGTTGTAAGCAAATATCAGTTTAATCCTACCTAGTGAATGTACATACCAAATATTATCAAGTTATGGTGTTCTTTTAATTTTCCCCATAAACCCCATAGGGGTGAGTACGTAGGTTTGCCGCCATATGGGTGTTGTAAGCAAATATCAGTTTAATCCTACCTAGTGAATGTACATACCAAATATTATCAAGTTATGGTGTTCTTTTAATTTTCCCCATAAACCCCATAGGGGTGAGTAAGTAGGTTTGCCGCCATGTGGGTGTTGTAAGCAAATATCAGTTGAACCCTACCAAGTGAATGTAAATACCAAATTTTATGAAGTTATTCCAATAAATAAGCAAGATACAGGGTTTCGTTGATTTCCCATAAGATTAACATGGAAAACCTATTTTTGGCTTTTCTCTGTAACCTGTTAAGCCAAGTTAAAAATTCAAAATACTAAATTGTTTGTCTTTTTAAGCTCTTTTAAATGGTTTTAGTTAAAATTGTTGAATTTTGAAAATTATGCTCAAAAAATGCAAAAAACCCATTTTTTAACCTTTTGAAACCCCATAAAACCCCGTTCCCATAACCCGATCATGCTGGTTTGCGAACTCATGAAAATAGATCTAGTCTTACACCTTTATACCAAATTTCATCAAAATCGGAGGTCCCTTCAAAAGTTATCAGTACCACGGACACACATATATATATATATATATACATATATATATATATATATATATATATACATACATATATATGAAAATGAACGAACGGTGATTTTTGGCTTCTAGGGACCTCAAAATGAAAAAGTAACATGGTCGCGGGCTTAGGTCTTACCATGGCTACTACCGTAATAGCGTATTCCCTATAGGGAAATTCGCTAAAACACAATATTTTCATGCCAGTACAAAACCTTAATCAATATCACCATAAAATGTACATAAACGACAATGAGGGGTTGACGGAGTTATTAAGGTTATAACAGGTTTACACTAATAAAATTTTAGAGTGGGAGCTGGAGATGCTAAATATTATTGTAGCCATGAAGTGAAACATAATTTTTTTTACTGATTTACAAAAATACCCATATCCTTCAGAGAATCCCCAAAACTAAAGAGTTTTACCTGTAGAATACTTTCTTATGAAAGCACAGAGAGATTAAAATTTAAGTTTGAAAGTATAGAGATTAAACTTAAGAGCGAAAGTACTATGAATCAAAATATGTTGAAGCACCTTCAAATGGTTTTCATCTTGGTAATGTTTGACCCTGTTTCTCCCTGTCTTTTTTTTAGATATACTGTAACAATAAACTAAATTCCTTAACCGGATAAAAATGTAATAGCTACCCGGTACTATAATTTTTGTCTATACTCACATCACCACAATCAACACCGGCTTTCTCCCAAGTTGTTGTTACTTTTCCCAATAAAGTCAATTTTTCATCCACTTTATTTAGCCAGGGACTAGAACAGAACTCACCAAACCAATCCAGAACTCCCCCATTATAGGGGCAACTGCAGCCATAAAATCGCTAAATCTAAGATACGGGTATTCTTTGAGATGACTAATCGTGACGTCATATGATTATTATTTACCTTGATTGATATTTGTTAATTTGGTCATTACCTTAATGTCTTGTGATTAATCCAAATGTAAAACAGAGTAATATGGTGTCGTTACGATAAAAATCAATCGTACCTGTGGCAAGACTGCTACATTCTCTTTTTCAATCAGCTGTGTAATGGTAATAATAATACTGTAATAATAATAATAATAATCAAGGAATCTAAAATAAGAGCTTCCTCGATAATAATATTTATTTGTCTTGACAATATAAATTGCATCGACATTACAAAAATATTTAATAGTTCTTGTAATAAATTGTGTTGTTTTTAGAATTATAATTTTTCTTATAAAATTCTTCAATTGAGTACCTATATTGGAACTTCAGTTAATAGTAATATTATAAAGTAACTTGTCTTCAGTTTTAGTTTAGACGCTTCATATCCGGAACACAAAAAATAGCTATTCAGCTGACCTTAGGAAGAAGTTATGCTTTTTCCTCTACAGACCTTGAATAGACAGTACTATATTTCATATTTACAAATCTATATTTACATTACTCGCCTACGGCTCGATGGGGGCTCCGCCCCCATGCCCCCCTCAGGGGTTGCCCAGAAATTCGTTGTTGTTTAAGTCGCATATAATGAACAGAATACATATAAATATAAGAGTTTGTAAATGAGCAAAATAGCAAAAAATGAGTTTGTCATTTATTTATAACATAAATTAACTCTCACGACTGCAGAAATAACCTAAATTTGAACTTATGCAACTAACTCAATCCAAGGAATAAAAATATATTCGCCTACGGCTCGTTTTCAGAGACTCTTTCCCCAAACCCCCACCCTAATTCCCCCAAATTCTATAAAGGTTAATGGAGTTGTGAATAAATTTATTATGTAGGTATTGTATAAGTAGGCTATTTACTTAAAATTATAAAATACGTATAAATAAATATATGAAAAAATTAAATGGATTAACTACTGCATAAAAATGTGCAGTAGATCATCGAAAACAATGAAAAATTCCATTAAAACAAAATAATTGGAAATCTTAACAAAGTGGATAAAACTTGCCAAAAACCCCTTTTATTTACAAAAATACTATTCAGTTACTATCCTTCAATTGGTTGTGTTGAAATTCCAGGGAATAACATAACGATCCAGTAATATTGAACATACAATGATAAATACATAATGTAATATTTGCATTCATTACAATTCCTTTTCAGTTTTTAATGGTGTTAAACTTTTAAATTTACCTAATTTCCTAAAAAATTACTGTCAAGGCAAATAAAAAAACTTCAAGCTTCTAAATACAATAATACAGTAGTTACTAACAAAAGTATGTTAAATAATGGTTAAAATATTAAAATTACCATACACATCAAAGGACGTATGTTTTAGCCGTAGGACCAGGTCAGTAAATAACAATCAAAGTAAAACAATCAGTTGCTTGATATAGCAATTGGTTCCGACTCACAGTCAAAAGAAGAATGCGTGATATTGAAAATCATCATGATAATTTTTAAGTTTGATAATTTAATTGATATTGGTACTGTGTAAGATATGTCTATGCGCAAAGTGAAGGTTCTGAGTAAAATATTATAGTTGTTGTAAAATTACGTCTACATGGGGTAAAATTCCCTGCAAAAATAAATAAACATTTAATTATGTTTAATTGTGTGGACTTGGGGGGGCAAAAATTCATAGAACCAAACTTGTAGTAACTTGAAAGATGTTCGCGAGGATTGCCTCAAATGTTATAAATAAATGCTAGAGTAGAAAAAATAATGTCATATTTATTTTGGGTAAAAATGTTTGGTCGCTAAATTTTGAAATCTGATAGTTTTCTGGGGCAGGAAATAAAAAAGCTTTTTTATTTTAAATGAAAATACTGTACTGCCACCTTTTTAAATTAAACATTAACTTAGTACACACCAAAAGATCAATCAATTGTGTAATCTGCTATTTTAGTTAAAATTTTTGTTGAATTGTAAAATTTAAATTAGCATGCTATCAGGTAAAGTCAATGATGTACTTCCTAATGAGTTCGTTAGAAATTAAGTGCCATCCCAAATAAAGAACCAATTTTTGGGAGGACTATCGTGCAAATATGATACTGACTTACCGGGTGTCCCATACAAACTTTGCACCTCTTTTATAATTGTACAAAAAAACAAAAAAAAAACTGTGCCGTTGTATGTAAACATATTTTGCTCTGTTGATTGACACTGATTTCGATACAGGGGGGACCAGACGTAATTTTGAAGCAACTTTAAAATTTAATATTTTAAACCCTAATCATACTGATTTAGAATAATAAATAGCATGACATTATTTTTTTTAACTGGGGAAAATTTAACATATATTATGTCTGAACATTTTACATATAACAGAACTTACCAAACATGTAAATGTCTAAGAACCTCATTTAAAATATAAAACATCAATTATCACGTGATTAGTTTTACTAAACATTTTAATACATGTTCATTAATCTCCGTCATGTTGTAAATTTATTAAAAAAACATTTTGGACCAAACTGACAATTTTAGTTGGAAACGTATTTAAAAGAGTAAGACATTTTTGTGCCGAGACATTTTTGCATAACCTAAAATGCTCAGAGAAGAATGAGGAAAATCTAAATTTCAACCTCAAATATTCAATAAACTGCTAAAATTACGCGTACAAGATCAAATTGTAAAGTTTTCTTAAAAACCGTGTAAAACTAAAAAAATTATTTAAAGTGAGGGTTTGTATTTGACATCAGTGACTTCCGGTCTGGAGAGGTAATTTCAGATACACTCTGTACATTGAAATTACTCTCGGTGGATAGACCGCTTTACCTATAAAGGCACAATTGGTTAATGTTATAAAATTTCTTAAAAAGGGTGTTTCGGTAATCCGCAACTCCAGTATGTTGGCAATTTTCTCAATAATACAGGTCGGTAAGTTTAGTTCTCGCTTGGGAATCACTCTGTAGTAAGTGATATATAGGAGATCTACTTTACCGACATTTGACGAATTTCTGATACCCCGATGAGTGAGTTACACATTCGGGAGTATATAATTTAGACTCGCCTACGGCTCGATGGGGGCTCCGCCCCATGCCCCCTTAGGAGTTGCCCCCTAGTTTGAATTGATAAAAAGTCAAGTTTGACATAGTTTAGTTCCACACAAGATCTGAACAGCCAAAACAGTAACAAAACCATCTAATACTCTAAATTCACAATCGATAGTAAAAAAAGCTTTAATAATCTCCTATTAGTAGGTTTTAATACCCCTCCTTTGTAAATAGTTAAAAAAAATTGAGCTGTGAAACAAATATTATTTATGTAAATATTCTAGGTGTTATGCTTGATGGAGGGTCCAACCCAATAATTGGTTGCCCCAATTCCGTAAATTACTGTCAAAACCTCATACAATGAACAGGCTAGTTGAGGGCTCAACTCCAACGACAGTAACAGAAGCCGCCAATACACACTATTCACAATAAATAATAATAAGCTTTGAAATTAGCCCACGGCTCATGGTTTAATCCCACTCCCTAGTTCCCCTTAATTCGTTAAAAAAGATAATTCAGTTGAGAAATATTAATGAACTATGTAAATAGTAATGCTCAAAAGTTGTTGTGTAAAAATTTGGGAGATACGATTATGATTGCACATGATTGAGGTAATAGCTGTATTCTGAAAAGATAAAAAAAAAGAATAAAATTATAAGTTTATATAGAGGATCGTTGTATGCAATAGAAGAGAAAAGGGACAAAATCAAGATATTTGAAATAAAAATAAAAATATGGTATAGGCTAAGATGCTTCAGTTCCGCCACGGGGTGGCCAAGAAACGCAGGAATCATATATGTACCATATAAAGAAACGATAACAATTTTATCATTCAAAATCAGCAATTATTAATTTAACAATTTTAAATGTTATATATATTGGTTCAGAAAATTAATAAAAATAGAGCCCTAGTAGTGTGTAATAGATCACAGGGTATTAGGTACTATAATCATGAAGTCTTAAAGTCTTTATATAGTCTTAAAATGAAGAAAGTTGCAACTTAAGAACCATAAAATCGGCGTACATTATGCATTTTCAATCAATGGTAGTAAACCAATGGTAGTATAGAATACCAATTGTGAAATAATGGCCAAAAAAGAATTATTGGTTAAATTAAAATATACTGAAAGAGTTACAATAATTGATAAGCATAGAATAGGTTTCAATTACAACAATAATAGGGTTAATCGAGACTTTAGGTGAGAGCACTGCATTGAGGAAGTTTGACGGACAAAGTTGCAGCGAGAAAAATTACTATTGAGTTTAATTCAATTGGTTATTGTAATATTTCTCAGCCTGATGGGTCATAAGATATGTAGATGGTCTTAAAAAAAGTCGGAAGTAGGTCAATGTTAGCGAAGGTAAGAATGGAAAGTCCAATCGTTCTATAACTTAATATGTTCAATCGTTTCCTAAACTAAAATCTAAGCCTGATTGGACAGCAGCAAATAGGTCAAAGACCAGATGTCAAACGTGTTGGGACACGTCAACTCATCAAAATAAAACTGCACCAGAACTATCAACTGAAGCGCTATATTCAATCTGGGGATTCATATAGAGAGACAGCTTACAAATAGTAGAAAAATTAAGTTATAATTACTGTATTAGGTAATTTTTTGTGCGAAAACATACAAGAAATTTTCCATCATGAGAAAACTAAAGTCTAGTAAATATAATACGACCTTAAATATTATTAGCAATTAATATAGAAATCAAAGCGGACAACACCTGAATGTAAAGATACGCTTTCGATTCAATAAACTTCATTTTCAATAATGACAGAGCAATCAGAGGGAAAACCATACGCTTCGTGCCCAATTGAGAATAATAATCGGGAAGAGGTGTAGTTAAAAGATATCATTTAAGTACAAGCGAGAACTAAGCGACTATAATAGCGCTCCAAGCGACATATTTAAGAACCAAAGTACTTCCTTACCGACACCTTGTCTTTTAAGATTTTTTTCTAATTTGATACTTGAAAATTTGTAGTATTTGGGCATTGACAATGTATAAATCAAAGCGAGTATTACCCTGGTGAAATAAACCGCTCTCAAGGCATCATAACACCATCGTCTACATAAGACGTTCATGTTTATATAGTTGTATCAAACACGGGTGTAGTTGAAAGAGATAATTTAAACACGAGCGAGAACTAAACCTGCAAAGTGATCTACGATACCACGCGGTGATATACGCTGATACGGCTGAACTACGATACCGACAAAGCTTGATTTTTAACCTTTTTTATAGTTTAAAAGTAAAAAAGTTGTAGTTTTATAATTTTTCCTAAATTGAAACATCTAAAAGAATGTCCATGCCAAATTTCAAGTGTCTAGCTTCAACGATGGCTTCAGGACTTTACTATCATCAGTGAGTGAGGGAGTCAGTTACACATGGGGCTGTATATATTATAGACTCGCCTACGGCTCGATGGGGCTCCGCCCCATGCCCCTTAGGGGTTGCCTCGAATAAGGGGTTGTCCTAAATTCGTAAATTAATATTTTAGGTGTTACGATGGATGAAGGGTCCAACCCAATAATTGGTTGCTCCAATTCCGTAAATTACTGTCAAAACCTCATACAATGAACAGGCTAGTTGAGGACTCACATGGCAGTAACAGAAGCGGCCAATGCACACTACTCACATTTAATAATAAAAAGCTTTAAAAATTGCCCACGGCAAAAAGTCAAGTATGAATTAGTTTAATTTCACGGAAGAATTTATGTAAATATTCTAGGTGTTACGCAGGATGGAGGGTCCAACCCAATAATTGGTTGCCCCAATTCCGTAAATTACTATCAAAACCTCATACAATGAACATCCTAGTGGAGGGCTCAACCCTCATGACAGTAACAGAAGCGGCCAATACACACTACTCACAATAAATAAGTTTTGAAATTGCCCACGGCTCATGGTTTAATCGCACTCCCTAGTTCCCCTTAATTCGTTAAAAAATATAATGGAGTTGTGAAATATTAATGAAATGTGTAGTCATGCTCAAAAATTGTTGTGGTAAAATTTTGGAGATACTCTTATGATTGCACATGATTGAGGTAATAGGTGTATTCTGAAAAGATAAAAGTGGAATAAAATTATAAGTTTATATAAAGGATCGTTGTATGTAATAGAAGAAAAATAAGACAAAAGAAAGATATTTGAAATTAAAAAAAATATATAGTGTAGGCTAAGATGCTTCAGTTCTGCCAACGGGAGGCCAAGAAATTCAGGAATCATGTATGTACCATGTAAAGAACGATAACAATTTTATCTTTCAAAATCAGCAATTATTAAGTTTACAATTTTAAATATTATATATTTTGGTTCAGAAAATTTATAAAATAGAGCCCTAGTAGTATGTATTAGATCACAGGGTAATAGGTAAGTTTTAACGTCTTTATAAAGTATTAAAATGAAGACATTTGCAAATTGAGAACCATAAAATCGGCGTACAGTAGGCATTTTCAATTAATAGTAGTCAAAAATCAATTGTGAAATAATAGCCCAAAAAGGATTGTTAGTTAAATTAAAATATACTGAAAGATTTATAATAATTGAAAAAGCATCGAATAGTTTTAAATTGAAACAATAATTGAGGTAATCGAGACTTTAGGTCTGCATTGAGGAAGTTTGACGGACAAAGTGACGGACAAAAAAATACTTTTGAGTTTAATTCAATATAATTCAATTGGTTATTATAATACTTCTCAGCCCGATGGGTAATCAGATATGTAGATGGCTTAAAAAACGTCGGAATTAGGTAAACGTTAGCGAAGGTAATATACCAGCCAAAAGAATGAAAAGTAACTTCGCAAGTAACAGATAACTTTATAACTTTATATGTTTAATTTAATCGTTTCCCAAATTAAAATCTAATCCTGATTGGACAGCGGCAAATATGTCAAAGACGGGATGTCAAACGTGTAGGACACGTTCAACTCTTCAAATTAAAACTGCACCAGAACTATCAACTGAAGCACTATTTTCAATCTGGGGATCCATATTGAGGGGCAGCATACAAATAGTAGAAAATTAAGTTATAATTACTGTTTCAAGTAAATTTTTGTGCGAAAACCTACAAGAAAATTTCCAACATGAGTAAACTCAAGTCTAGAAAATGTAATGAAACCTTAGATCTTAGCTATATAATGAATTTGTTATTCAGCAACATAATAAGAAAAACTTCAATTTGTGTAAAAAAATGAATTGTTACGGTTTAAATGCGCCACACACACAGCAGCACTGCCATTTTGGGCACTTCAATGAACCCACTGGCTAGGGCCAATGTAACCGTATTGTGAATTCAAGAAGAGGTTTTATATTGTGTAAAGAAATACTGTGTTCACGAGTTGCTTAAACCGCCTCTTATGCTTGGTTAAAAAATATACAGTAAATTTATTAAATGCGAAATTCGGCCGAAATTAAAATTGGGGTGTATTTGAATAAGTAATCTAAAATAAATTGAAAATGAACCGAGAACATAACATTTAAATCTGTTAATATATATTTCAAAATTCTCAAAAGCATATTTTAAGTGTGTATAAAAATATAATATAACACACTGAATATAAATAAAACAGGAAGATAATAATTAAATGTCTATGAAGTATTGTACTAAGTAATCGAAGTATATTACGATATCACAATTATATATGTTTGGTGCTTTTATTGATATCGGTGCAAGATATGTCCATGCGCAATATTGAAGGAATTAAATAATATTAGAGTCGTTATTAAAAGGTAACGTCTACATATGGTAAACCACCCACATAGAAAAATAAGTTAACTTAAAAACTGACTGGAGGGTAAAGGCAAAACAAAACGTTAAAGAATAACACATAATATTAGCTGGCATTAATAATAAATTGATTTTAGTTCAATTTTTTAAAGAGAGTTGCACTTCTAAATGCAATATTTCATCATTAAAAGGAGAAGAAACTTAACCATCAACGAACTTCCAAGCTAGCGCACATGCTGCATTTGCTACACACTGAGCGTTTATTACTGTAAGAAAACAAGCGGGAATCACACTGGTGGATTGATCCACTCTCAACACAGTACCATACCGTCGTACTTCGAGCAATTTCTAAAATAAATACAATGCTTATTCAACACACAGGTGTAGTTGAAAGAAATCATTTAAACACGAGCGAGAACTAAACCTGCAGAGTGATCTACGTTACCCAAACGGTGATATACGCTCACACGGCTGAACTACGTTACCGACAAATCTATATTTTTTTACCTTTTTTATAGTTTAAAAGTAAAAAATTCGTAGTTTTATGATTTTCCCTAAATTGAAACCTCTCAAAGAATGTCCATGCCAAATTTCAAGTCTCTATCTTAAACGGTCGCTTCAGGAAATTAAGATCATCAGTGAGTGAGTCAGTCAGTCAGTCAGTTACACATGCGGCTGTATATATTATAGATTACACATAGGGCTGTATATATTATAGATTTACTCGTTGAATAATATACCGTTCAAATCTTTTAGAACAGAAATTAGTTTAAATAACGTAAACCAGCATCACTTTAACAGACTAATTGAACAAAGCGAGGCGAACTGCACCGCGAGATTATTTCGCGTAATGGCCACTGAATTCATTAGAACTATTTAGAGTACAAGTATTATAGAACGCTTTTCGTGTGAACCACCTAACAAAAAACAATCCCCCCGCACGAAACATTCAAATCAGAAATCACAGCGTCACCGCAATGGGAGCGAAACCGAAAGCAATTTAAAGAATTAATCCAGAATGAAAAGCTGTTATCGCCTAATCGGCGGCGCGTCACGATTCGAGAAGTAAAAACCAAAACGGCGGGCACGTAGGGCACATTAAGTGTTTAAAATAATCTCCATCACCAGCGGTAATTGTGGCATTCGAATAAACGGCCGAACGGCCGAGTCGACGAAACCCGAGGTAATTCCAGTCCCGGAGTGACCATTTAATTCCGGACGGACAATGGGTGAATGGAGTCGGTCCGGAAACTGAATTATCGGATCTGGACGTGACCCGCGGTGTTTACTTAGTGATTTGATTAAAGATGTGACACGCCCCCGGGGAGCGACCACCATTTGTATTCCGATTAATGACTTACCTGGTTACCTCCTCGCCAGATTGAGTTTTGATAATTGGCGATGAGATGCACTGGGTGGCCTGGTCACTGGGCTGGGGACTTTCTCCAATTTGTTTTATGGAGTATATTCAGTTATTAAGACTTGGTAAAATATATGGATCAACTGTGTCTTCTTAATTTAATTTGTAAACAGAGTCATTTAGCTTTAAAACTTTGAAAGCTACCTGAAGTGTTGACGAAATGAAAAAAAAAAATATGGACTGAGAATGATTTGGAGAAGCTTAATCTGAAAATACCCCATTGTTTTATATTGAGGGTAGGATTGAAACAGAACGAAGCAACTGTAAGTGGTAGGTCTAACAGAGTGATCAGAGGACTAAGTAACTTGAATTCTTTAGACGATAATTTGTCAATAACCTTTCGTCGAGGTCAAGGTAATTTTTAATTACAGTACTTTACAACTCAATCATTAAGGCCAAAGAATTTGAGTCCTTCAGAAAATTTGCTGGTAATACTACAATTTGCAACGCATTAATTTGATCAAAATCGTGAATACGTTATACATTGTTCTTAAACTAGATGAATATTATTTTTTGTGTAACGTAAACAAGCATTCATATCAAGAGGGCCCCTCTCAGAACGTCATGCACTGCTTTACCTGCTCTTATTTTTCACCTTTATTTTAAGTCCGGTAAAAGTTGAAGAGATTTATAATGTAAGTTAAAAACTTGAATTTTTTTATTTTTTATTTTTATTTTTTTAAATTTCATTTTAAGCTATAATGGCGATTGTTCAAAGATGATAAACTTTAGACCATCAACACTTAATATAGATTCAAAATAACAATATAACAAAAAAGCTGATCAAATAGCCTAAGTATTTATATATTTAACTAGTAAACGTGTTACTCGAAATCGAGCAATATATTTTAATACAATACAAATGTTACTTTTAACCCTAAATAATTGACGTCCGACCAATACAATATTGTGAATATCTGCAGTCACCAAAACTACGTATTTACAGCTGATTATTAACAGATGTTTAAAATGCTTTATTCAATCCCAATGTTATTTAAATTGGAAATTTTAAGATTTCATAGGTGGATAACGCCTTTATTTCCGTCAGATTCTCATCAGTTTTTGGCGGAAACAACTACAGACCAAGCCCTATCCAACGACACCAAAAACTTGAAAATCGGTTGAAAATTGTAGGAGGAGTTCTCAAGACAAAAAAAAACCCTTAGCGTATTAAATAAGTATAGATTTAAAACTCCTTTCACAATTATTGTATCTTAAATAGAGGCAAAAACTGGAAAAGCAGGTGAAGCACTGCACAATCAATTTTCGACCCGCGATACCTCAGAATGGTCGTACAACGGTATGAAACGTATTCAGGTAGTTACCGCAACGGCAATTCTTAAGAAACAAAGACGTTTTAAGTTTGCAGATCATTGCGAAATAATTTTAACAAGTGTGACTAAGAAAAAGAGTTTCCATTTTTAAACCAAGCCCCTAAACTTGACTATTTAGTAAATGCTAACTTTAAAGCAAGTCACACCCCATTTTTAAAAACCGAGGTTAAACGACAAACCAACCGTTCCACCAACTCGATCCTCACCTTAAAACAAAGAGGCGAACGATCCACACCTCAGAACAATCATATCGTAGGCGATAAAATAGACGGTTCCCATAATCGGGGAATAAAACGACGCAATTATCTTTCGAGTAAGGCACCAGGATCCATAATCAATAAACAGCTGGGCGCGCAGTTGTTCCAAATTGGACCGCTAGGGGCGGCACCGCCACTTACAATGGGACTGCTAAGTATAGAGTGCGCCGGACAAATTATTACAATCAAGTTAAAACGTGATGCCAACATACGAAATGAAACGGTTTACCAAATACCCGGCAATTTGGGCCGGTGGGAATGGTGGTATCACTGTACGTGTGCCCCGGTTACATCGTTCCAACACACACATTCCGCTCTCACAACTTGTTGGTCTTCTACCTGTTGAGTTGTTTGTTTAGAGGGATTTAAACGCTTTGTTTTACTGTGGTATTTGTAAATCGTTGTTTTGTTTTGCGTAAGAAGAAGTTTAATTTGGCACAGCAGTAGGATAGTTGTATGACTACAATTCAAACGGGTTTTAATATTTACCGAATCTTAATCTAGCCAAAAGTTTAAACATACTGCTAAACTATTACAGTTTCCCTTGACATACGCTCCTCAAATGAAAATATTTCGACTAACAATAGCTTTTTGTAAAAGACTCTTCAGAAGAAATTGGATAAATGACCTTTGGCCCATGCTGCCAATGTATATTTTAGTGCTTGAAGAGATTTTTTTCTATATATTTTTTTCCTATAGTAGCATGAATATTAACATGAATTCGTCTAACAGAGAATAAATTAGTTTAAAATATATTTTGTAATGCAAGTAAAATTTTAGCCTAAACAGTATTCATAAATCAACCAATGATAGGCCTATACACACCAGACGGAATCACTGAGTGTGAACTAAGTACTACAATTTATTACATCTATTAACAACTTCAATAAGAAATAACAGGATTTCCACCGAAACCTTCCCACGCAATGTTTCCCCTTACTTATCATAATCCGCAACCTTCAATCAGCTGAATGTATTAATCAAACGTTAAGTATCAGATGTGGACCTGTTAATGCAGTTAATATCCGTTAAACTAGTCGAGATCACCGGACGAATTAACGTTTTTAGGTTGCCAACCGTTATAATCTCATTTGCTGACCTCTCACATTCAAACATATCAAACCGGTAACATTACTTTATAGCGAGTACGTATCGAATCGTGGGAAGTGTAACAAGGAATTAACGTTGTGATAAGAAACTCATGAATAATGGAAAACCCATAAATGTCCGGTTTACGTAGTCTAGTACATTTTCCTGCTAGCTACTGGCAGTAACGTGGTGTCTTGTAGATATTTTATTTAAATATGCCTTGTAAGAGCCCAACAACAACTTAGCAGGTTGTACTGACAAATTTTACTGACTTGGCGAATAGCTTTATTTTTAAGTCCACCCGCTGTTTTAGTAGATCGGGTTAGTTTTTCTCATATCAAACTCTCATTCGCTGTATTTAATTCGTTTCAATTTTTTGTAAAAAAAATTAATAAGTTTTAAATGCTATTAATGGTTAAGTTTATAAAATTAATTTATTAGTGTAATTTTAAACAAATAATTGCTTTATAGGTGTTTTAAGAGTATTGATTTCTTACTTATTTAATATTATAGACCGTATTTTCAAAGACTTTATAAGATTTTAATAAACAATGTGCGAGAACTTGGATTAGTCATTGATGTTTGAACAACTCTACTCATAATATCGATGATTGTTTACAGGTGTCAAAGGTAGGCCTACTATTAGGTTTATCCAAACAATTTTATAGCCTTTTCTTCAAATGTCTTTAAATTGAAGTTTCAAAACTAAACAGAAACTGAATGCTGTATACCTTCAGTGAAATTGTGGGTGAATTGTCTTCAGTAACTTTAAAGTCTTAGAGTATTTTAACACGAAAACACAAAACCAAAACTTGACCTAGTTTGTACACCGTTTTGTATCACAATAAACTTTTTATCCAAAGATTTCGGATTGCTATTTTCAGCCACAACTTATTTAAAGAGAACCCAAAAATTCTCCCAAAAATTTGGTTTCCCCCTCTTTTTCAAAATCATCATTGCACGGCTACACAAGGTATCCTCTTGGATACTCCTGGGCTCATCGTAACCCCATAACCGCTCACTCCCACATGCGGTCAACAACGTTGTATCCCAATGTCGATACACCCGCCCCTCTCGTCGCATTGTCCGATTCTATTATTTATTCCCCGCTCCGCCAAGTCTTGACCCCGCAATCGTTAAAGTAGCTGCCCGGCGCCCATATTTAATTACCGTCGAAAACTCCCCGTCGTAAATTTCCAGCGAACGCATCCGCTCATCTTACGGTCCCGGATTAGCGTGGGTTTCTAGTAAATCAGCCGGGAATGGGACTCGCCCGGTTATGTCCTCTTACTGCCTCCGATCACTCGCGGATTAAACTTTATATCTCTTTCGCCAAGACTTGATGTGCCTTTTCATCCTCCACTTTTACTTACATTTTACCCAAACTGTGAGCCTAGTCGTTGCAACACTGTGGGATGGTACGGTTAGGAAAATTTATGGAAGTTTTATGCGTTTTAAATATCGGGGTGGCTCCAAGTGCGCTGTTAAATAGTCATGTAGGCCTAGTCTAGTAGGCTACTTGGTTGAAAAGCTGTTATAAATCTGGATTTCCTAAAGCCTTCTGAAGTTGGTTAGGCCTACAATCGTCATAAAATTGTGTTAAATGTCTAATAATAATTATAGTACAATAACGTATGATAGGTATTGGGGTGAAAAGTAAACATTGTACATTGTACAAAAAGGTTATCGTACCGTACCTGGTTTCTTCAACTTTTACCTCTAATTGCTCAAACAAAAGCTCTCACTCTCAAGGAAACTCTGTTTACGATTCCTCTTCATGTCGATTCTCTCATTAGCAATGCGATTCCACTTTTACGCGTGGGAAAGGCAAGGTGCTAGTTATGACATTCCGGGCCGCGCCTACACGATACGTGACATCAGATAACCAAGTGACATTTGCTCCCGCCGCGGCTGACGACATTTTAAACACAATTTCACATCATTTGCATTATTCTAATCGATTCGTGACATTTCTGTGATAATCGATGTCATTTTACTGATCGTTCCTGGATAAAAAAAAGTGACACAACAATTTGATTTTACTGCATTTCTGAGCGATTAGGTGTTGATAATTAAATAGATACTCAGGGAGTTTTATTTGTCGTCTTTGTTTACTTTGAAACGAACACTTCCATAAAGGCATGGTTTGTGATAGATTTGGTATTTTATTTATCAATAAAATGAAACTCTTTGCTTTAAAATTTATTAGGGTGAGGTTTCTACTGCTCCACTATTCTTTGGTTTCCCGTATAAAACATAAATGAACAAAAACATCAAAGGACCCAAACCACATCCTTGAGTGACTCCACCTAAATTTCCTCAATTACAAAACTTTTATCCTACTCCACCGGGACACAAAGACAGTGGATGTTGAATGGAGGACACTGCACGGCGGTGAATGGTTGTATTTGAGGAGCGCGCTCGCCCGCACGCGTTGTGCTTGTACGACAATGATCAGGCATTAACACCAAGCTCATGCCTTGTCGCCGGGGCCCAATAAATACCGTATCTACAGGTCAGGGCCGCTTGTAGCACTTAGGCCAGATTAATGTACCATTGTTGCAATTGGAATACCCACAACTCCGCGATAGCGCGACGGGCGCGGGCGGGGAAATACCCACAACTCAGATAACATTGTCCGGTGTGTTTGTGCAGGTTTTTTTCGACTACGCTAGATATGTTAGTCGCTAATGCCGTTTAAGTAGTGGAAAATTATACTTAGACTCAAAGTTATAACATTAGTCCTATACTCAATTTTTAGGAGGGACTGATGAAAGAAACTTATTTATCGTGTGCCATAAAATAGCTGTTATTAAGAGTTTTTAGTGGTTTTAAAATTAATTATTGTGTTATATTGACTACAAGCAAAGGTCACATGCAATGGAAATCAATATTTTATTTGTTAAAGAATAGAACTGAAAATACTCAAGTTGATTAGAGAGGCGAGATAAGTTTTTTACCATTAACATCAATCCATTAATTATATAAAAAGTAGATTGCAAAAGAAATCAAACTACTGCAATAAATAACAATAATATCAATAACAGTAGACAAATTAGATTTGTTTAATTGACAAGAGATTGGTTTCCCATGGCATGTATGCTACCTAAAATACTCTACATTGTCTGCTTTTACATAAATGTTTTGGTAATTAAACGAGTGTATGTAGTTGTACTTTTGGTGGTTCAATTTGTTCTTATTTTACTCCTTAAGAATTTCAATCACCGTAACTAGAACAGCATAGTTTAAATGTTTAGAATTTCGTTTTTTTTTTTTAATCTTTTTGTTCTGTATCTCACATACGTGGGTGTCAAATTTCAGTTTTTCTTACCACATTCCAACAAAAAAATCGAACAATTTTTATCACCGTATATTTTTTTGCAACCCAGTAGTTCGGCTATCAAAGCCAAGTAGCCACCTCCAATAGCGAATCTCCTACACCCCACAACAGCCTCAACTACCGACACCTATCCTCATCGCCGATTGCGAGTTTGAATCGCAGGCTCGATATGCTTACAAGACGACCACCCGATAACTGCGTCGATACCGCATCGACAAGCCGGGTAAACCGGCGGTTTTATGCGGCTAGCGCAAATGTGAAACTGGTGTTCGGATGAGGCCGGGTCCGATAAGCGGGCGTCGTGTGCGACCGCGGCTCTGTACCGCATAAATACTGACGATTGTGCGACGATTTGCGGCCGAGCGCGGACGGGCGACCACCGTGTGGGGGAGGGATGGTGGTGTCGCTGCACGTATAACTATAAGTTGTCGTTTTGCTTTGATTAAGTTGACACAGTTGTTTTAAATCATGTGCATCTTTGCGGTACAATTGAAAAAATCTTATTTGCTAACTTTAAAGGTCCAAGCAGTCTCTTGTTATTTAAAGCCAAGTCCTTGAAGTTTTACTTCGATATTAGTCTTAACTGATAAAACCCCTATAAATACCACAAGACGAGCAGTGTTTGTGGCGGTTTATTTCCCACGATCTCTAATTCTAGCCGGTAAATTTTGCTTAAACTTGCATTTGGGAGTGTCTCGGTCGAAAAATAAGTTTAGAAATAACATCAACCTAAAAAAATGTTTTGTTTAAAAATAAGTTTTAAAATAGTAATTTTTATCATTGGTCTTATTGGTTGCCATCAAGACAAGGAAATAACAACTACACTAAAGAATGCTACTTTACAGAATTGGTTTGAAACAGCTCTATAAAAAGGGCTAGTTGGCGAAACTTCAAAGCCTGATTATGACACTATAACTTAATAAAAGTGAACTAAAACAACGAGCAAGGCTCATGATTTAAAATGAACTTCCATTTGCAAAGATTTAATTTATACTTTTTACAGGACAACATCATAAATTGCTATCTCGTAATTATTTTTCCTTAAAAATTACAAGCTATATACCAATTTTTGAGTGTAGATCAGTTTACGAATCTGTGTAGGAAAACCAAATCAAATAAACATTTCAACAGTGTATTCACGATAACAAAATATCGCTAGAAGCCCAAACCACAAAATCACTCCAAAAGCAACAAATCGATCTGTATCAGCGTGGACGGTAAAGAACGACCAGAGGCCGACCCACCTCGCCCGGAGGAGACAGACCACAGACCGGAGACGGTGAAATGATCAACCGTAGTCCATAGATCGCGGCTAGTTCCTACGGCGGCCAATGGCAGCGCCACGGTGCCTTGTTCAATTAACATCCGAGAAAATAAATCAAAACGGACCAATACGATCGCTGAACGCGGATCAATCATAAAATATAATGATCGGTAATCATAGCGTCGGCGCGACGTGTCCCTAGGCCTGTCCTATAATCTGCCGTAATTATACGTTTATTTTACTGCTTCTGAATATTAAACCCGCGGACAACACTGTTTCCGACGATTCCTTATTTAAATGTGGACTGTCGTTTTATTTCTGAAATTATTTCACATTTTGATTACATCTCCCCGTCGGCGGCCGTATGAATAAACGGCTGTCGATCGTATGGAAATTCTGGATTACTAAATTGCTGGAAGGAATGTGAGTATTAGTACTTGGTGGTCTGGAGAGTTTATTTTGATATTTGATATTCAAAGGAAATATAAACTGCTTAATCCTATTTGATTAAAAAATTGTTTACTTTATGTTAAAGGTAACGTGATACAATTGGTTTTACAATGTGAAACAGCTAGAGGGAAATAGTTATGTTTGAGCCTTTACGTCTAGAGTTAATACACGACATTATGAGTATCAAGGCTTTTTGCATTAGGATTTTAAGGTTTTCGTTGGAAAATTTACTTCGAAACACCTTTAAGCATATTGTATTTCCTCATTTAACAAAAATTCAAAACAATTCCCTTGAATTTTTAACAACCCCAATTCAATCGCCTAATATAATCCAACTACCAATTAGACACCATCTGGGGCACTGTAGATTGCGGGGGGGGGGACAAAAGTCATCCAAATCCAAGAAGGGTCCGGGATCAGATGGCCGGAAAGGCCTAATACGAGCTAACTGCGGTCTGAAAACACCACCTTGTATTTCAGTCAGGTGGGAGAGCATCTAATTAAATATGGAGATTCGTCGGAGACATTGTCTTAGACGGCCCATATCCCCCCCTCCAATTTTGACACCCCATCAAGGGACAATCAGCCTGAGTGGTCTGGGATGACGTCGTTTCGCTTCTTTGCAGCGTCGTTCCGACGATGGTTATGTTTGTTTTGTGATTCATGCAATGCGTGGTGTCATTGGGAGGGTGGTGATGTCTTTGGTATGTTATGGGGAGGGTAAGAAGTTTTTCTTGGAAAAGTACCGGTATGGTGGCTTTAAATGATAACGATTCAGTGAAATTGTCACCAAAAGGTATTCTAAGGAAATATTATTTTTTATTATAGTACATATTATCAACGACCGTTGCAATAGGCATCAATCATTATATATTTAAATTATCATTATAAGGAAATGCATTATGGAAAAATAAAATAAAAAAACTGCACATAAACGTTGCATAAGGAGTTCATAATGATAGAGGAGTCACTTTATGACACAGGTTCTACACCAATTAGAGCTCGGCATTTGATAAAAGTAGTGTTTTAAAAGAAATTACCTAATTCGCAAAACGGCTAATTGTTAAATTACTATTCATGTTTTAGTTGCTTTATGTGTCTAATCGAAAAGAATTTGACCGTATGTGAGAACAACGATTAGGTCAAGCGACATCGGGCGTGGGATGTCACCCATACTTTTTGATGGGTTGCCATATAATCTATAAATGATCTACATGTTTATTAATTTGTATTTTACAATGCTTTGCAATTTAACTTGGCAATTTAAGTTGGTTGGAAGTAAAGTAGTGTAATATTCAGCCTTTAAGCCACTCGAGAAATCTTTAGAAAATTCAAGAAACTCGATTCGTGATTTAAATGCCTTTATACTTAAAATACTATTAGAGTAGGTCTACTGTAATGCCAATGGCATTGCTTGATGTGGTATAATTTCACCATGTATAATTACATCATATAATAATGGAATTCAAACGACTCAATTAACTTCACTGTAAGCTTTAAATTCCTCTAGAAACTCACATATTCTCTTACATTTTCCCATCCACGGGCATGCATACAATCTGGAGTAAGCTGCATATTTATCCTAACAATATTGAAGTAGAATATGAAACCTGAAAGGATCCAACAAAAACCGCGCCACAGGCGGAACCGTGAAAGGAAAGCGAAGTAGGAGCGCATGAGATTTGCATGGCTACATTGATCTGAGTTGTTAGAGGTTCAATGCTTAGGTTGGTTAAACATGGGCCCAGCCGCGGGGCAGGAGGGGGAGGGTGTCTTGAAAACTAAACAGCTCCTGGCGGGGAGGGGAATTATATTCGGATCAAATTCTCAACCAACATAAACATCGTGCGTAACGTTCGCGGGCGAACGATTTCCCAAAATATTCTAATGTGGAAAACACACACACACATATGAGAAACAATGAAGTTTTTTAAGAGGATGTAAGACTTGATAACAATATAATTTACTCATGAAAGGTAGGATTTATTTTTTCTTCAAACATTTCAAACCACTTAATGACATCATAACATGTCATAAAATGAGAACAATTGGTATAATACTCATATATGGTACCGTGGTAGGTCGATGTAGGATCGAGTTTTATGTAACCAATACCTACAAATACTGTAAATTAATGAAAAACTTTTTGTGAATTTGGGTATGTTATGGTAAGCCTCTAAGGTCTTTTCAGCAAGGATCACAAATACCAAAAACTCTTTCTGGTGCTTTTTTACTAATAATCCAACACGCTTAATCCATTTCTTCATATCTGGTAATATGTGTGAATAAAATGTTACGGGCGAAACTATTTTAGACTTATTTAATTTTGATAGGATCTAAAACATTTTTCTTTCTTCATGTTCAAAATCAAGTCGATATTATTTGCAATATTTGTATAAGATTGCTTCAGTCGTTAAATTGTTCTTATCAGCAGGCTATTAATCTTTTGCACACTAGATAACTAGATTGTTGCCATAGTGACTCCAAAGACTCGCCAGAACCACAATAGGGCCAACGGTCTTGCATATCTTGAGACCAATTAAAACGGTTATTCAAATGATGGAATTACACAATTACAGGCGATAAACGAGTTGCGAATGCAGACGGAAACGTAAACTCTCTCACATGTACGGGAATAACGACTGCATTTGAATAATGGTGAGCATTGAACCCGCCGGCCAACTGGGGCAACATATGAGAAACCCATCGACCGACGCAGCGAACGACTACGTTGTGTTTAGTCATTCATGTCTGGTCATGCGATAGTTCAGGTTTTGTGGTGCACTAGAAATTATTTTCTTGGCACACCACTGGGGATAGAGAAAAAAAAACAGATAAACAAATCTTCAGAACAAAAGATAATGAAAACTTAGAAGGAATGTGCACAATTGCTAAGAAATAATTAAAAATCTCTGTCTGTTTTAAACTTTGTTTAAGGGGAAAACTGGAAGTGAAACTAACAAATGTTCGTATTAAACATAGTTCTACAGTAGTTCCACCGTTACATATAAACCGTAAACACACGAGAAAGATGTTCAATATAATATCATAAAGTTTTTTTTGTATTGTATTTTTAGTGTAATTGGAGGCTATTCTTATAAATTAATGTGATGTATGATGAATCATCTGTTAAATTATTAGCCTACATAAAACCTTGTGATGCCAGGAATTTTTCAGGACTTAAATGAGGGGCTTTATATTATAAATCGTATATTTAATAAAAAATGGTGTTTTAAAAAGTTAGGATGATAAGTCGTGAATCTTATGCCTGGTCTGTCCTTTTACTTCAAGAAACTACGCATTTTTCTAACGCAGTTTTAGTGTAAAGTTATGTAAAATTTAAATCCTTAAAATGAAACAATGCTCTTTGAAATGATAAGGCATTCTTTAAAACATTTCCAGGAAATGTCTTTAAGTAGAAGATCAGTTAAGGGTTACAATTTCAATCTTCAGTCCCACACAAACAAATCCGCTCCGCACTCAAAGCCCGCGAGATGTAACAATACACGTTATACGCAGATGCGTCGTTACTCAACTGGGGAAACGGAAAACCACTTTTCGTCGCGTTTAAACTTTCATTTCCCAAAGGCTAAGTCAATCCTTAACAAAGCCATGTTATCTGGCCCCACGTGTCATATCCGGGTAAATATTAAAATGTAAAACAAAAGCAACTCTCACGCACCCTGCCGGCAGATTTAAACATTAGCCGCCGGCGTGTTACGCTACTTACGCACAATCGTTATGGTAATGCCGCTTGTGAGATTTACTGAAAGAAACGCCCCCGGTGGGGGAGGCACCCCCCCCCCCCCAAACGCCCCGTCGGGATCAAATTTTGATTCATGTTGCCCGCAATGATAAGACAACAATATGAGGAGGAAATGCTGACGAGGAATGGTTTAAAAGGTTTATAAGTCAGTGTGGGATTTTTCTTTCCGATTAGAGTATAGATTAAAATAAAAATAACACAAAAATATTTCTTAAAAATTCTATATTCATGGTAATAGAAGACTATTTTGTGTACTGCAAAATTTACTCCGTACTTTAAAATTAACGAAATTTGAGTTTAATCTATTTTTTCAACTAAGGTGTCAACAATCAACATGAAAGAAAGAAAGAAAATAAGGTTAATATCATGGTAATGCATGCTGAGTTGTTATCTAAATAAGTAATCATTAGTTAAAACCAACAGCCATGCATGCAGGTATGGTTTGTTCTAGTGGCCTTTGAATAATTGAACGAATTTAGCAATACAGTAACAAGCCAATTGACATCATTCCAGTAAATGAAAGTAGTTCAGTTTGCAAATACTGTACTCTTTTCCCTTAGCATCAGGTGAGATGTTACATTTTGGCCAACCTCTGATCAATAGCAGATCACAACAATTAATTATCTCATTCGCGCCCGCCCAAGTGCCACGCGTCACAGGCACATATGTTAATTAAAAGCATTCCTCCCAGTGATAACACCCCTTATCAGCTGCGGGGGCGGTAGTGGGGGTGGGGGGGGGGGGGGTGAGAAGGTAAGATGGCGCAGATTGGATCGCAGATACCATGTCACAATGTTTACCGTTAAGCGAGTTAGGATAATCTCCCCCCACCCCTGCACCATGACAGAGATGCATTAGCAAACTCAATTCTATCGCTAGCAATCATATTCCTACTGCGTCTCCAGATATTCACTTAGACTCCTCCTGAGGAGCGAATTAACGGCGAAAGTTACTCTGGAAATTCGTTATTAGATGGGTTAAATAGTAAGTGAAGAGCCGAAACGATGTTGAAGTGTTTTGCATTTGTTCTGATGTTTGAGGAGGACGCAGGTACTTATTATTGAGGCAATATTTTTCAAATGTTGACTATTTTTCATTTGATTCCTTACACTAAGCCAGTATGCCTAAACTGATTACGTACGGTATTATACAGAAATTGATACTGATCTCAAGTTTTTAATTGAGTTTGGAATTGCGCCTTTGACTTCAATTATTCAAGAGGTCACGGGTTCGATTCCTGGGATGCCCAGAGACTTTGAGGGGTTTGTACCGCTTCATCTTAAAACACACACTTGCCAAAATGCCCCTGGTGTTTTGGTAACCTAATAACCTAAAAAAATTATTTAGTGTTTTACTCGTTGTTCTCTGTGGCGTCAATGCTTAAAAAATATTTATTGTTTTACTCGTTGTTCTGTGTAAAGAGGGTGGGTCAAACATCTTCAGGTGATTGAAAAGTATTTACTATTAAAATCGTGTTAATCGGTTGTTGAGGCATGACGTTTCAGAAACAAATGAAGGATTTTAAAGGTTGAATAAATGGTATAACAAATTAAATGCTCAAATATACGCTTATAGTAAATTTCATGATTTGCTAGCATCATTAAAACCGCACTGTAAAAACATTCAACATCGCTTGCAAACTCCGAAACCGAATTTCACCGGGGAAATTATTTAACTGAAGCAACGTCGCCGTAGGCCCCAACAATAGATTCCACGAAGCTGAATGTTCCCTATAAAGGCTCCGGTTACAATAAACGAACATTAAATTAGCGATACTGTGGGCTGCACGATACGAAGTACGGAGACACTGAATAAGAGATGCCTCATAATAGAGGACTGCGAACACGCTGTTAATTATTATTACATTCTGTACAATACGTCTTGGCTCCATTACCCGCTGAAATATTCAGCCGCAGAGTGCTCGTGTTTATAGCTTGGTTCAGCGACATCGCGCTGAACCAAGCTGATTATTCATTGGAGTACAGTATTTATACGGGTGTTGCTTGTTCATTAGGGTAATACGCGGTTTAAATTCTATTAATAAGGTTTGTTCGGGTATACATGGTGTTTAGTCACGGCAATATGGTTTGTGTTATCCAATCTGGAGTTGGAAACTACATATATAGAAACTCTAATATACTATACTTTCTAACGATAATTATTCCTAAAGCAATATGTTTCATGATCATCATACCTATTGTTAAGACCATAAAACTATGAAGCAAATTCATTTCTTGAAGTCAATTTGAGTACTTTACATATTTATGTATAACATCTAAACCAGATTTTGAGAGAATATTGAAAATATAAAAAAGTTATACATATTTTATTTTACGACGATAGCAGTTCATTCGCTAACTTTAGATCGTTTTGAACAGTTATAATAATACGATTTACAATCTAATTTAACCTTCAAGGTAGCCTTCGGTTTTAATTTCAAGCCATCGCATTATTCTGGGTACAAAATTTCTATGTAGTATACCGCCGCCCGTTACGCAACTTCCCCTGCACCCTGTGGGCTATGGTTTGTAGATCTCGGTGCCCAAGATTCGCGTCTGTCTGGTTCCCCTCCCAAACCGCAAGACGTTATTGAAATTAATATCCGTGGCTATAGACGGCAATATTGTTGTAGACAACGTCCTTCTCTCTTGAATTGTTTGCGCGGGTTTCCTTTGCATCAACTTAATCGGCTGACTTTGAACTTCCTTGACTTGTAACTTCGAGGAAGTTATTTATGTTTGTTGATCCAAAAGCGGAGCTTTGTTGAATTTCAGGACTGTTTGGAATTGTTTTTGCTAAGTAATACATTTATGCCTCATATATTAAAGTCTAAAAGTCTATGAAATTGAAAATTTCACTTGATGATTTGTAAATTGTACTTGATGAAAAACTATACGAATTTCATAGGACCGACCCGTGCAATTTTTCAAAGACTGTCAACATTTGTAAAATAAAATGCATTGAGCAATATCGTACTATATAAAATCCGATAGATTTGTACTAAACCTGTTTTTGTGAATTAAGAGACAATCAAATCTAAACATTATGTAAAGTGCATAATCGAAATTTCAAAGACTATTTGTAAGTGGAAATATAGAAAAATGATTATTACGTAGGCTTACTTCATTTCAAACAAATATCACACTTCACCAGCTGATATTTTTATTGTGTTTTACTTTGTTCCCCAAACACTCAGCCCATCTCAAAACACAGAAACCACTTAGGCGCCCCGTAAGCAAACGACTCTCACAGCCCCTGAAAAACCACAGATCTCAATTGGCGTCCGTGTCACTGAATGCGGAGACAAATCTGAGGGTTGAGGGGTTGAGGGGTTGAGGGGGTTGAGGGGATCACCTGAGACTCCGCCACTTTGCGACCAGATGGAACGAAAACACAAAGACACTCGGCAAATACTTCGCCACCCCCTTGTTGACTCTGACTTATTCAGATCTCTTTATTTTGTTTTCCTTGCATTTAGAAGCGCCACTTCTTCCTTTCAGGGTGGGTTTCCTATTTCATGTTTTATTTGATTTGCATTCTACTATTTTTAGTTTTTAATTTTCAGTTTTATTTGAAACTATTGAAAGTCACGAGTAAAAATGTTCAACACTCTGTATTTTCAACCTAACATACATGAAAGGATTTTGTGTCTCTATGAAGTTAACAATAGTCTGTACCATGGAATACAATTGATTGTTATATTTATTTCATGATCTAATTAGGAACTAATAATAAAATAGGAAAAAAATATTACTATTTTTAAGAAAACACTAGGTTAGACTAATGTAAACACAGCCACGTTCATAACGTGGGCCTTCTATGAGTAAAGACTTACTGTATTTGCGTCCATTAGATGTAAAACTCACCTTCAAAGAAATTTGATACATGTAAGCCCTTTCCTATGAACTTTACTCTGGTCCAATTATCCTATGCTAGATAATCTCCAATCCCGATTTCAGTAATAATTCAAGCGGAATTTCTTTTTTTTAATCATCACCAAAGGTATACACACCCAGTGTCGCCTCGATATGGAAATGGTGTTGACTTTGTCTTTCTCAATTTACACTCTCCCTCTTCTTCTCTCAGCCCATTTGTCTTTTCCTGTCGCTGTCAGGGGTTTGTCAACCGAGAGACAAATTTACTGATTGGGTTTGTTCCCCCTTTTCACTTCATCGAGAGTTATAATTCACTGTATAAAATATTGTAGAAAATTCGGCCTTCTAATTGATGAACTGCGGCATTTCTAAGAATGCTTAAAGGTTCCACTGGTCTTTAGCAGCCATAATTAGGTCAATATTGAATAATCCCATTTTATGTTCAATTTATTAAAAAAATTTTATGTATACAATTCTTAGCTCCTTCCTAAAAATTCAAACGCCCACTCTGAATAACAGACGTTGAGACAGTAGCGCTTTCTAGTGGTGTGATTATGAACTAATATCGACTAAATGGTCGGAGAAAATCGATGGGTTCTGAAGGGTCGGAAGGAGGTTAGTGGGTCTTCGCTCCCCCATATTAAAAACATCCCCTATAGCTCCATCGTCCCCTCGACAGTACACTGGATCTCGCCAGAACATCGATACTGGCTGATGCTCTACGTAGTACTTGTGTGTATTTAAATTTGAACAGGATTGCTATTTCTGTTTAATAGATATAATAGAATTATGATAGGCCTATAATTGATCGAATTATGTATAAAGTGGACTTACATCGATTCATTGAAATGCATCTAGAGTAAATCAACTGCTTAGGTAATGCAGTAACTTCATCAAGTAGATTATTGTAGTGTAGCATTATAAGGAATTGAATTTTTTACACTTCTAATTCGTTTTGTTTTTGCAGCCGAGCTGAAAATGGACGTTCTCCGAGAGCGGGAAGTTAAAGACAGCCTGGAACGGCAACTGATGGACGAACAGAAAATCAGAGGTAAGAATCTCATATTTTCATGTTACTTCACATTTATTATTGATGTTACTGTAGTGATCTTGACTTCCTGTCATGAGTCAGTCTCGATCCGCTTCGTTGACGTTTTCTTTTCAACTCGCAATTGAAATTTAAGTTAAAAATAATGAAATGTTATTTTAGAAATAACACTTCTTCTTCTTATCTGAGTGTAACCAGACAAAAAAGGACCTAAGAAGCCATTTAATTTATTAAAAGGCTGCCCCAAATCAGGTCTCGTTGAACCAAACGTTTCTCCAGTTTTTATCGCATTTACTGGGTTCTTATTATTTTTTTACCAGCAAAACCTAAATCTAGTGTCACTCTCAGCGCAGTTTTACGTCTCGCTGCATAGCCTTTGCTATCACTTTCACGTTTTCCGTTATCAACTCGCATTTCCCACCCAGCGCCGACGTCGAGGCGGGGGCGTCCATACAAAGGAGCCCTGCAATTAACCAGACGAAGACGTATGTTTGGCCACAAAAATAGAGGTGATGATGATGAATGTGTGTTTGTCGTGGCGGCGCCGCCGCGGCCGGAACCGAGGAAATTGGGGCTAAAAACACCGGGTCAGATATCATCCCCCTGCCCCCACCCACCCCCTGCCCCTTCCATATCATCCCCCATTCAATTTATCGCCTCAGGACGATTGTTTCGTAACAGGTAGGAATTGTTGAGTTGAGGTAACAGGTTGTTTTAATGTTAAAGAATCGCCATTTAGTTATTTTGCGCAGAATTTTAAAATCAAGTGGTTCTATTTTAGAGCACCTTAGTAATGGAAATGTGAAAGAAGAACTTGTAGGGTATGGCCTATATAAAACGGGTTGGTAAAATGTGGTGACAAATTTTGCAAAGTGTATTTTATTTTTTATCTTTGTCCTTGAAATTGGGGAAGATTAAATTTTGGCATATGTTTTGCGTTGGGGTAGTTTAGTGTTTTATCTATTTCTTTTCTCTATCAAAATACTTTGTTTATATATATATATATATATATATATATATATATATATATATATAAGGTAATTGCTGAGAGTTTTACATATATAATACAACTGTAAATTGTATGCAATTATAAACCGTCAAAAAATTATGTTGATATTTTCCATTCCAATATTAAAAATTAAAACAGAATAGGAAGTTTTGTTTTGTAATACAAACCATGGTATTTTTAAATATAGTTTTAAAATATATTTTTCATAATTTAAATTTAATTACCCTCCCTGACTACCCCGTGGATTTTAGATGAATTAAAATAGAGGTCTCTAAAAACCTGTAGAATTTTTGTATTAAATTGACAACCTTATTGCACGGAATACCCCTTAAATAGCTAATAAATCCAAAGACCGCTCTCCCTATAGGAACAATAGGACGCATGGCCGAATGGGCTGTTAACCATCTTGTGACATTTGGGGGCGGCCATGCACGTTGCGGTCAGCGTCAATAAGGCTCAAAACATAACGTAAATCCGACGTAGGGACGACCTTTCAGAGTCAATGGAAATCTTAAAGTCGGCGGCGGTTCCGACCTTTGCAAATGCCAAGAGGGTTTCCTTCTGTTAATGATCTCGGAATTAATGAGCCGGTGTCTTTCCAGATGTATTGTTGTAAAGGTTAGGGGATGCTTCGTTTCCTTACCTTCGTTTCTGATAATGCATTTGTTTAGGGGTGGATATTATTGGTTACTTTTAATTTGAGTGACTAAATGCTTTACTCATGTTTCCAATGTTTTAAAAATTATTCTTCAAATGTGTACCACTCAGTAGATAAGATAATATTCAAAGTTTCGTTTACCTTAAAAAAAACGAAATAATTTTACGAGCTAAGAGTAATGCTTTGCTAGCATTTACCATTAGCCTGCTACTTACTACCGAATACTGTTAATAGGCTAACAACTACAGTATTTTCGAAGTTTAACATTTTTATGGCATCGTTCATGCAATGGCTAAAGTTATTTACTACGTCATTTAAAATTGAATGAATAAACAAAACTCACACAAAATGTAAAATCTGAAAACTTAAATGGTTATGACGATGTAATGAAAAACAATATTTATTGTTAATTTAATGAACAAAGTTCCAAAGAGATAGGCCTATATAGAGAAGAAAAGTCATTTTAAGAAACGAATAATATTTTCATACAACCAAGTACGAACAATTTATTTGTTACAACTTAAAATTTACAAATATTTTAAGAAACTATCTAATTTTGGACACTCCTTCAAGGAACCACCGTTAAACATCTTTTAACCAATTCCGCCCGAACCCGCGGCTCAGACACTTAGGCGCCTGATGAAAGAAATCTAATGAAAACCGTCCGTACCGGATGGAACAAAGGGGTTATTACAAGTTTGGGGGATGAATGGAAATTGTATTTGGAGCGGCAGATATCACGTGGGGTCCGGCGATCGCCATCTTTCATTAAACAGGCGATAACATGATTAGGCGGCAAAGGGTTGGCTGGCCTGTTATTACCGTCAATCTACTGGGTATTAGATCCCCACGGAATTATTTTAAACTTCCTGTTTACCTCAGCAACCCTTATTTTACGAGGTTCATCTTTTTTAAGGGTCGCTTCACTTTTCCGGCTGCTGGGATCGCCTTAATTGGGTATTGAGAAGGTGTGGAGTACCGCAGGGATCTATATTGGGGCGGATGTTTTTGGTGTTGCGTCGTGCAAAATGTGAAGAATAACCTTAAATCAAATTAAGGTGTGTTTAACCTTTTATAAAAAATATAAAACCACTGTATTTAAGAAACAAACGAATGAATGCATGATTTAAAGATTAAAATACGCCTTTCGGTGCTGAATTGAGAGAATTAATCCGGCAATCCTGGGGGAGCCAATTATCAGGCCACCCGAGCTCTGCCATTTGTCTGTCCGACCGTCTGTCTGCTACACGATATCCGCACATCCATCTGTACACTCGATCTGTCCGTTTTATTGTTCCCAACCAATTTGTTCTGATGATCGCGATAATTTTTAATGATTTTAAGTTTTGTTTTGGTTTATTCTGGTTATAAAATATCTTTGGCTTCATATTTTATGGAAACAATTATCTCATGCTCCTAGTGCCTTCAATGAGAATTTTTCACCTCAAAGTAATTACCAATCTTCAAAATCTTGAACTATTTCTTTCTTTATCGAGCCTATCATTGATAACAATGAATTTTGTGCATTTTACGAAGAAAAAATGTTATCATCCTTTAAAATGTTCGTCGTAAATGGTTTATCAATATGTAATTAATAAAAAGTTTTATTCAAACAACAGAAAAAATACTACCATAGTTCATGGACCGAGCGGAATAATAATTTTCCCTCCGAGCAAAGTCATCTTCTATCAACAAAACCAGCACGTTTCCGAGCTGTGGACAATGACACTTCTTAGAGCAAACTCTGGGTTTGCGCACGTAGATCTAGTTACCGAACAAAACCCGGCCGCTGCCGGTTATAATGATTAATACCGGTGGTTTCGACAGATTCGAACCCGGGACCTCACTTCTTGCCGTGGACGACAAAGCGGAATGACTCAACGCTGACTCCAATCTGCCATTCGACGTGCACGTGCTGCTCTCTGTGGCAGTTCTTGTAGGCTACCCGCGCCACTCTCATTTCTTCTGGGATTGGTGGGTTTGGACTTTTTAGTGTGGGATGTGCCGGATAAAATGGAGTTGGTCTGATAGGTTTGTAATGTGTCCGTCGTGAGCGGTTTTAAAGTTTATCTATACGTGTTTTTAAAACAAGAAGCAAATCCAGGGGCCCTTTTATAGGCACCCCGATAATTTTTAAAAGCACAGTTCATCCTTTTTGGTCTACCATTAAGGAAACCTTAAATATCCATGTAAGGACTACATAGAATTCTTACATCTTGACTATCTAACATGGCACATGAAAGTTTATTATTTTTGCCAGCAATATAGCAAGTGATGTTATATCAAAGTTGCGAAAAACAATATTATTTGATATTTTTTTATTTACAGACTTGATTTGAAAGGACAAAGAGCCATGGTATTATAGCTGTAAAAGTGTTATGTCCCATAATTCTTAAAAGCTAATGACTTTTCTCGTTCCTTTTACGAGCATTTTCGATACATAAAATAGTACAAACAGAAAAATTCTGTGAACTACTAAATATCGAAATGTGAGTAATTTTGCTGTCTAATTGAGGTATAAAGCAATACCTAGCAGTATAATTAAACCCTCTCAAGTATAGTTATGTTTTAATTAAACTGTCTCAACTCATTACTAGTGGACCTAGTCGCTTATAATGCGTGTTAATAGTTGTTAATTAATACTTTATGGTCTTATTGCATAATAAAAAATTAATTTCAACGTAAACCATGTAACCCTAATAATCATAATAAGCAGTTGCAATTATCTTTCTGTACAGTTTTCGTAATTTTACATCTCTAACTATTGTTTCAAAGTTTCGTGGGTTGGAATCTACTCAATATTAAAAATATTCAAAAGTATCAACATAAAGCTGAGCAGGAATCTGCCAAAATTAGGCAAAAACAAACTATAAAATTACTAAATGTGAAGTTTTTTTAGTCTTAAGCGTTTTAGAAAACCCAATTTAGTAGCTAGGGCTTGATTCAATCAAAAATTACTTAAACTGTATTATAGAATTGTATAAATAATTTCCATTTAAAGTGTTAATATGGCCAACTAAACCCTTATATACCCATCCTTTTCAAATATACATAAGCATGTACCGAATTGTTGAGCCTCATTTTATTACAAGTTGCAATTTCCAAAAATCTCAGAACACACAATCTTTTTTATTCATAATGCCTACAAGAACAAATAATAGTTCCGGTTAACTTTTCAAAATGGATACCAAACATCTATAAAATAATATCAGGAAATACATCAACGCCGAGATATCGCGTTCAAACAAAGCCCCCCGCACGTCCGGCCCGGCGGTCGGATGACCGGGTGAGTCAAGACGAATGGTGCGGTGATCCGGTGTCGTTCATTCATCAGAGGCGGTATTTATCCAGTAAATGGACGACGTCGTCGCCGGAGTGGTGAAACTCGACACTGTAATGTCCGACAGTATTGACCAGCGCTGTCTTGATCATAGCCTCCTCCTGCCGTCTCACCTGAGGGCCAAGGGGAGTGTACAAGGAGCAGGTTGTGCGGGGAGTTCGGTTTTCTCCTATGACAAATCAATGTTGGGGTGACGGGAAACTATTAAAAAATTATATTAAATTTTAAGGTTATGGCGTTCTCAAGGAAGTGTTTTAGGGCCAGTCTTGTTTTCTTTAATTTAGGGATTAAATGTTTTTACTGCACACATATATTCAAATAATAATAAATTTTATATAATAAAACCTAGATAGTTGAACACTTTGTGGACGTAGAGAGGGTTTAACTATCGAAATGTTGAACTATGTGAACTTCTATAGGGAACATAAAAACCAATAGTTTAATTTAGGGAATAGTAAATTTTTAATGAAACAATAACTTGAACTACCCTTAACACCACTATTATTTAATTCATTCACCTCTTTGTTTATTTTTCACCTTTGTTATTCTCTAACATGGGCATTATTAGTTGTTATTGACATGCTAAATTGTGACGGGCCGTGTCGAATTATTATGTAGTGTCGAACTATTGATTGATAGACGAACTATCTAGGTTCTATGTAGTTTTAAATATTGCAGCCGTTATGAATACTATATAATGGTTGTTGTGAGATGTAAACTCTATCCAAAAAGGATAACGAATATTGGTTTTATAAAAAAGATTGACGATCCAGGTGCTGAAGCAATTCAAGGTCTATCTATAGATATTCCATCACGTCCTTTGGAGACTATAAGTTAGTGCTAGTTAATTTACTGTCATTTTTCCAATTTGTTGTGCATACTGATCGGAAAAAGAGTTAAAATGTTTAGGCTTATGACCTAAATATAAGAATGTAGCATCTAACTTTAACTTACCGTACCTTTTCAGAGACTAGTTTTTATTCTGCTGACAAATGAGGCTCCTATAAAAACCACATTCTGTAATACTTTATTCCTACCATTATTCACCATTTTAAACACAAAATTAAAAATTAATTTCCCCTCGCACTGCTAAGTATACTGACCACCCCGTCCGGCAGTCCCGAGCCAAACCCTCGCACACCCTTCTCACCTTGATTATCGCCCAGTATTAAATAACAATGATTGAAACGTCGCCCTTTGAGGGCCCTGCGGACATCAAAGGGTTTAATTGTAGCTTGTCGACGACAGCGACATCTTGTGAGGAGGCGGCGAGGTGTCTCCCGCCGTGATGCCTTTGTCGCAGCATGTTCATTAACACACTACTCCCGGCGGGTAATGGAGAACGTTGTAATGGACGGTGTAACTGGCGATGGGTGCTCAACCGGGGAGGGTTAGGTTTGGAGTTGATTCCCGGAAAAATCAGGTTATTTTTGGTATTTATTGATAAGACGAAAAGGTATATGGATGTTTTTTGTTCATGACAAAAAGTTGAGAAGAAAGAGGTCTTGTATTGTATCGTAACTAGGTTTCATCAGTTTACCTAATATGGTTTTACTGAGGCCTATTTATCTTTAGTTCCAAGATGTGCTTTTGCAAATCAGTTTAAACTTAAAGTCAGTTGTACTTAATGCTAAATTAAATTACGTTTTAAAAATATTTCTGAAAAGCGGACCTCGTTAAAACCGTACACAACTATATGAGAACAAACAAATAAATTAGTTTTTTTTGTTTCCATACTTTTGCAAAAAATGAACATATTAGCCTAATGATTGTACAACCTAAAACTAGCATAACTATCTGTTTCTGCATAACTAATCTCCCAGCACTCTTAGTGACTTCCCTGTTTTCATTTCGTTCCGACCTAAAACCAAGAAAATCACCAAAATTTTTCTAAGATTTTAAGTTTTGCTTATGTTTTAATCGCTTATCACTCTCCCTCTTCAAAGCAAGGCAAGCTCTTTTACCAGCCGTTCCGATAAACATTCTAATTGCAAGTTTAGGCGGGAAACGGTGGCGGCCATCGCCAGCCGGTCAGCTGTTTGGCGGGAGTAGACACATGGACTTGACACTTGCCATTGTACTGCCATTGTTACCAACCGACAAAAAGGGAAATCCAATTTACCCCGTGAACGTTCCTCCCCCCTCCCGCCATTGTGGCCGACACGCAACCTGTTTGTTTCTAAACATCAATTGATTTCAGTTTTGACATGGAATAATTTTTTACACTCATTCAACATTTTCCCGGCCGCCTGCTTCAGTTGTTGTGTAATCAAAGGGTTGTTTTTCAGGAATTCCAAATTAATGGGCTTTCCATACAGAGCCTCTACTTCCGGTCAAATAAACTCGCTCATGCAAGACCTTTTCCCCTCCCTCCACTCTTTGACCCTTTCTTGTTCCGACAGCCGACAAGTACTGAAATATTGGAAACGATAAGTTACACGAGGTGACTGCCATCTTGTTTCCAAGCTGGGTTTCCAAAAGGGTTGTAGCTTTTAAAAGTATGTATTAATTTTCTTTGTTACACAAACATAACCCATTTCCGTATTACATCGAAACAATTTTAACAGAATTTTTCATTTCTCTGAAAACCCCTGTCTCATTCTCAAAACTTCACTAAAATTTCATTATCACATTCATTTGTTTCAGTTCAAAATTCGACTTCATACAACATACTCTAAAGTAAACGTAACCCGACAACCAATCGAAACATAGTAAATAAAGAGGCGAGATTTAATTGGCAACTGCCATAAGCTAATCAAGCCTGTATCGTTTGATTATGAACCTCTTGACGTCTAGGCGCAACTATTGGCTTTGCCCTCCCGCTCCTTTGATCCCACAATGCACTACAGTTATTAATCACATTGGCTCATATATTTGGCCAATTTGTAAATGGATTTGGGCGGTCAACTGCCGCGTTTTGAATTTGCTTTGAGGGCTGCGTCGATTTGCATTTTTATTGCGACTTTTGTTTGATTTACATTTTGATTCGGTGTTGATTCGATTTCGGTAATAGGCAGATGGCATCGTTTGTACGGGTGTTTAGTAGGGTACCTGTTGTTGTGAGTTGTCAAATCTAACAAAAAAGAATAAAGAATAGACCTATTGGTTTAAAAAAAAATTGACGTTTTAGGTACTGAAGCAATTCAAGACTGTTGGACTCATGTGATTTATTTTTATGATTCGACTGTGTGTTTGATTACAAAAGTCTATGTATATCTTACCGTCTTTACTTATTATTGTTTATGTTAACGTGTTTAGTATACTCATTTACAGACGAAGATTTATCTTTAAGGTTTTACATTTCATGATTTATTTCTCTTTTTTAATACGTATAATATTCATGAAAACTTTGCTTCTTTTCTCAATTTATTTTGTTGAAATATCTTTTATGTACTGCATTATAAACGGAAATCTTCTTTAAAGCGATAGCCTTGAAGGAGCAATTTAATAATAGTTCATCCCAAATAAATAGTTCACTCTTATAATTTTCTATTTTAACTAGGCCAAAACGATGTATAAGAAATCTTTTGATTTAATATTGACTAATTAACATCATTTACTATTATTTTTAATAATAGTTGTCTTATATTTTTTTTCATGAATCAATACTATATTTAATTCAACGGAAATTATAATTAGCTGGCTGCCTACCTCAACATACCTTGAGACAACAATTTGGTAACGGCCTGCTGCCGATGACATATTAAGACATAGCATCCCCCCCGTCGGAGGTAGTTACAATATTATGTCCCAGTTCAAACGGACCGCTCGCAAAGCATAGTTGTGTAAGCATGTGCGCTGCGGTGTCTTAGACGAGGAATTCCAAGACGCCCCCTCCCCCTTACGTCAACACAAACGGAGGAGTCGCTCGCAAAAATCGCGACCGCAAAGTCCCAAACCGACATATCGGGTTATGTGAGCTATGCGCGAATATGCCCTCAAGCAACTTAGTTGTAGAATCCAATATTATTTTAGGGGTGTTTTTCTATTATTAAAAAATTTCCTAATTGGCATTACCGATACTAACAGTATATTTCTTTGTTTCAATATTTTTAAAACTATTCCATGCTCCATCAGGATTTTTTCACAGTATTTGTCAACGGCGACGCATAATCACATAAATTGCAGTTTTTTTATACAGACTCGTTAAAATTATGCACTGCATGATGGTTAACTAATCCAAATTTTACCGAAAACATTTTTTCATACGAATACAAAACCGATTTATCTTCTTCAAAACAATATCAACACACATTTTTTATCAATATCGTTACAATATACAATTTCAGATTATTTATCAATGTAAATCGGGTTAATAATACCAACGTATACAGAACAATAATAAGTAGGAACAGCCAATATTTAAAACGTTCAGTTTTGACTATAGGAAACCCAGAGAAAAATAAAACGCTAATGCTAAGATTGCTTCCAGTAATTGCCATGGGATCTAAGCCCTTATTCAACCTCTTAAATAAATTTAAAAATGAGCATGTTTGCTTACAAAAAATCTAATCAAAATTCTGCTAAATTATGTTTAAATTCGACCGAACAGCGTAAACCTTAAATAAAAACTAATTATTGGTGGTGCTATCTATGTTTCAGCGTTCTCATTTTCCAATAAGAATTCCTTTACTTATTTGGTTCTGTATACATACATTGTCAATACCGACCCATGAAAATGCAGTTTATTATTATCGACATTGTGCACAGTTTGCGTTACCGACAATGTCGAATGCAATCTGCTTAACCGGCACTTTCGGGACTCGCTCTATGTGCCGTATGGGGCAGTAACGATGAGCTAAGGGCTGGACGCAATATAGCACAATAAAACAACCCTTAACCGTGGGGTGGTCGCGATTACTCCCTGTTACTGCTGCAATCACAGTTGTCCCAGGATTAGCCAGGGATCGGTCGTTCACCGGGATTAGGGATTAGGTGGTAGTTCACTGCCAGGGGTGGCGTTTGGACTCACGGGTGGATTAGGCGATAAAGTAGGTAGTAACTATTGTCGACTACAGTAAAACATATCATTAAAGAATCAGTAATGTGCACTGTTTTCATTAAAATGCGATTACAATATTAGCTGATTATGATAGTGTTTTTGCAATAAGAAGTAGATTGATAATTTTGAGGCTAATTTTTTTTCACAGTTCATTTTCTGTTATTATACGTGAACAAATGATAGTGGTGTGTAGCTAATGATTCATATCTTTGTCCGTAGAAATATTCATTAAAAATAATTTATGAAGCTCTTAAGAAAAGTACAGTGCAAGACTATGAAGAGAAAGAAATAACAAATATCCAAGTTCACATAACTTTAAGTAAATAAGTAATAAATATCTTACATTTTTAAATGCTCTAAGCATTGATTCCTTGTCTCATCCACTCTTGAACGTGTATTAAATTAGTTGTTGCGAACTGATCTGAGAAAAAACTGTAGTGCCTGCAGTTTCGTTATTTGTGGTAAATATTTTTCATGGTAATAAACTACCTTTGGTATTGTCTATCTTGCGTTACGAATGTCTGGTTCCTCGAGCATCACTTACTTTATAACAATATAAAAGGTAACTGTAAAAACTATTTAATAAACTACCCCCCCCCCCCCTCCCGCCGGCGGGGTCTACACAGCTCAGCAGGTGGCTGATGCCATTGCAGCGCCAGCGTGCATTTCACTTTTCGCTTCGCACTTCCGCTCGTGGCGCAACCTATAATTTGTTCAAGTAATCCAATCGGTTTCCGGTACGTCTAATTTAATTCAAGTGTTTTTGGCGTAGTTGAAAACAATGGAGTTTATTAAATGGTTGACTTGACGCGCGTTAGCTGCACTTTCCTGTCTCAACTGTCATGCTGTCTGATGGTGTCATGATGTAATTTGTGTACGCATTTTATTTACGTAAAACTCTTTATTTTTATATCCTCTTGTCACTATTTAATTTTTTACTCAAACAAATTTTATACGGACACAAATCACTCACTTTCATTCAAACCCAGTTTTCTGTCAAACGGAAATCAGCCATCAGATAAATTATATAGTTTTAAAAACAATAAATAAATTTAACAGTTGATTTTTTATTGTGTTTAAACAATTTCGCGTGAAATGTATTAGTGCC
>CM061531.1:28129404-28157778 GCA_030545055.2 Neoaliturus tenellus | reverse complement strand
AAGAAATTTCTTTATAAATACTTTTTTAATCATAATACACAAAAGTTTAGATCAACAGATTGGGGTACTTTTGATATTTAATTAAATAACACCATAAATTACATCATTTATGTGCAACCTGTCATAGAGGTAACACATAGGTTACGCTTTTCGAATATAAAAGACAATCATGGCATTTCATTACACCAGTCCATATCGAGACACTGTAAGGAAAGGAGGTGGGATCACGTCCACAGCGGTTTCTCTATTAAGTAAAGCCTTAATCGAATTCCAGTAGGATCTATCGTAAATAGAGCAATAGACGCTTTACCATACGAATTTCATATACCGGGAGGTTATCAGTATTGCGGACCAGGAACTAAATTGAAAAAACGACTGGAAAGAGGTGATCCAGGCATAAATAAGTTAGATCAGGCTTGTAAAGAACACGATATCGCATATTCCACGTTTACCAATTCAAAAAATAGGTGCAATCGCTGATAAAAAGCTAGCGAATATAGCTTGGCAACGAGTAAAGTCTAGTGACGCTAGTATTGCGGAAAAAGCAGCAGCTTTAGCGGTAACAGCAGGTATGAAGGCTAAAACAGCGGTAGCGAGGTGGAAAAAGGAGGGGTAAGAATAAAAAAGGATCAAGCAAGAGAAAACATGGTGGTAATATTAGACTAAAAAGACGTTCTCCAAGGAAAAATAATAAAAAACCGACAATATGGTCAATGGTAAAAAACGGGGCTGGTCTATACCTAAGACCGTATCGTGCATATTAAATAAAAGAAATCAATTGGTTATACCGCATAAAGCGTTGACTAATGTTGAATTATTTAAATATATTTCCTGTTTAAAAATACCATTTTTCCGCGGAGTATTTATGAAAGACAGTTTACCAAAGAAAATATGGAAAAATGAGACTGGAATCGTAAATTTGGATAATACTGAAGGGCCCGGCACCCATTGGGTGTGTTATAAGAAACTAAATAGTAATGTATATTATTTTGATAGTTTTGGAAATTTGCCACCACCTAAAGAACTTGAACATTACTTTAAATCTGCTAAAAACATATATTACAACTATAAAAGAGAACAACCTGATAATACTTCAATATGCGGCCATTATGTTTGGAATTCCTAGCTAAAAGTATCAGTCACTATTGAGATGTCTTCCTATACGGTATCATTAACAGGAAAATCGTCCACTTTACGAAGTATCCTTTTTCCAGCGTTACGCTTGCAAAAAGGAAGATTTTGGGAGGCAGCACTGTTGGATTTTACAACTTACAACTCTATTCCCAATGTTACGGAAGGTAAAAATAACTTATTGCATTATTATAAAGGAAAAGATGCCAGTGGGAAGTTTACAGACTTGGAAGTTTGCACTCTACCCACAGGTTCTTATGAAATTGATCATATTAATGAATTTTTGCAAAATAAAATGGGAAAAGACAATATAACGCTAAAAGGTAATAACAATACAATGAAAGCTGAGCTTACTTCAAAATATTATATAGATTTCAGTAAGTCACACTCAATTGGTGATTTATTAGGATTTCCCAAAGATGGAGCAATTTTAGAACCAAATAAAACACATTCCGGTAAACAAACTGTAACAATATTAAAAGTCAATAGTATAGACATAACTTGTAATATTATACAAGGAGCTTACAGAGATGGAGCAAATACTCATATAATACATACTTTTTACCCCAGTGTACCACCTGGATTTAAAATTGTTGAAAAGCCGCAAAACCTGGTATATCTACCTTTGAACACCACTTTCATTTCAGACATCGTGTTGAACGTATTGGATCAAGACGGTAACTTGATAGATTTCCGAGAAGAGCCTATTACGGTTAGATTACATTTAAAATCAACACTTTAATACAAAATCATGGGTTTAACATTTAAAAGCGAACAACCTACGGAATCCGCATTAGTAGCTCTTCAGCTGTGGAGGAGTTAAACACGCGAGAACATTCGTTTCTTAGAGAGAATTGGATTAAAAGTAACCGATAATGGATATACTGGATATAGCTCAGGGTCCAACATTCGACGAAACCCTATGGGAAAAAGAATATCACACCCACAACCCTTACACTTCATCAAAATTAAACAATAACGATGAAATTCGTATTCCCATACAAAATCAAGACATTTACACACTACCATGTGAAAGTTACTTGTATATGAAGGAAAAGTTACTAAAAAGGACGGTACTACTACTGGTACAACAGTTCCATTATAAATAATCCCATGGCTTTCCTGTTTGATGAAATTAGATATGAAATATCAGGTGTAACAGTTGATTCTACTAAAAAAGTAGGTATTGCAACAACTTTAAAGGATTAATATCTATATCACCTAATGAAACCAATTTAATACAACCTGCAGGATGGGTTTTACCTGCAAAAGACACAATCACTCCAGATACAAATGGAAATTTTGATTTTCATATTCCGTTACGTTTGTTGCTTGGTTTTGCTGAAGATTATAGGAAAATAATATTAAACGTTAAACAAGAATTAGTTTTGTTGAGATCTTCAAACGATAAAGATATTATTAAAGCTCCAGACGGTACAACAGATGCAACTTTAGAATGGAAATTAACATTAGACAAAATTGTATGGAGAGTTCCACATGTAAAATTAGCTGACGAGCATAGAATGCTACTATTAAGAAAGTTAAAGGCTGATCGTGATATTGTAATTCCTTTTAGAAGTTGGGAATTTCATGAACATCCCAGCTTGCCAACTACGGATCGACACACTTGGACAGTTAAAACATCTAATTATGTGGAACGAGCCAGGTATATTATATTTGGTTTACAAACAGGCAGAAGAGACACCATCACCAAACATGCAGGCCGATTTGATCATTGCAACTTGAAAAATATTAAAGTTTATTTAAATTCACAATTTTTTCCATACGATAATTTAAATGTGTCATTCGCTAATAAAAAGTACAGCATATTGTACGATATGTATGCAAGATTCCAAAGTTCATATTATGGTAAAACGAATGCACCTTTACTATCACCAGAAAAATACTTAGATGGTTACCCTATAGTTGTAATCGATTGTTCTAAACAAAATGAATCGGTAAAATCATCAAGTGTAGATATAAAAATAGAAATGGAATTCAACGCGCCTATATCGGCTAATACAACTGCATACTGTTTAATTCTACATGATAAAATCGTAACATACACACCTTTAACTGGAATTGTTAAAAATGTATTGTAAAAGACCGGTTTTCCTACATTCCAATGCATTCTGCGAGTATAAAAGCAGAGCGTTCAGCTCGCTCCTTATCAGTTTGTTGCCTGTTGTTGTATGGGTAGCATCTTATTCAATATGGCTTCTCCTAGTGGTACACAAGAAAATGTAGTAGATATTGAGAAGGAGATATCCGACTTTTTAGATCTTCAAGGTCAACCGGAGGGAGATGAACACAACGCTTGCGGACAACTCCACGCCAGTAATAATGTTGAGGAAAAAGGTAAAAGAAGAAAGAATGCACACAAGAGGAAAAGGGATATTGAAGATAATATTTCTCCTAACATATTAAGTGAGGTATTCTTGCGAATATTTTACCCAATCTCTTCCAGTTTGGACAAAAGTGTTTTAATCGGTGTTATGAAATCTACAGATTATTCCCTACTGTAATTTTAACTCATGGACCCAAAATGATTTTGTTACGGACACTGCTTGGGAATCGTTTATGAAACACTTGCATCTGCTAGAATGCTATTTAAGTAGTAACATGTTTGGAAGAAAGACAAGAGTAGGCCTTTTGGATTCAAATGTGGAAATCGATATTGTTAAACATCGTGGTGACCATCAGTTGCGGTTTAGAGACACAACAATACATGATAGAAAGATTCAACTTAATCGAGAAGAGTTTTTTATTCTAACCTGTGCAACTGAACCAATAACAAGATACTTGAGACAACTAGTGTTTTCAAGTTCTATTATTAAAGATTATTTGGAAGACACTTTGGACAAACAACCGGACGCACCTATACTGTACGGACCTGTGGATACTTCTATATTTAATAGAGTTCCTCATGAAGTACAAATGTGGAGACAATCTTGGAAAAATACGCTCAACTACATAAGAAATCAGTAAAACAGAAGAAGAGGAAGAAGGAGGAGAAGAATCAAGTGTTAGTGATGAAAATGAAAACAAGGAGAATGTAAAGATGGAAACTTAGATGACAATGGTTGGTTTTTAAAACAATATCAAACGCTTTGTGGGGTTAGGCCTACCGGGGACGGTGCCCACGTTAAATATACACCAACGCGCCAACAACTGTACGGCCTGGTATAAAAGTCGTACCTACCGTGGTGTGGAAATCAGTTGATCTTTGGACTTCGACATGAGCAGACGAGTGGCCTTCGCAATGGACAAGGAAGAAGAACAAGTAAAGTCCAAACCTGGTATAATTGAGTTCCAAGCGTTTCGGGGTAATGACGATAGATTTATCATAAAAGAACTTGTGTTTTTCGACATCAATACAGGTGTTCCTTATACATTTTTGTTCAAACCACCATGTTCTTATTCATCATTAACTAGCAAAGCCGCTACTACCAACAGGTGGATTTCAAAATATTTCCATCATATCGATTGGTATGATGGTTTGCAAGTTACACAGACTTGTATCACATCATGCATCAGTTTTCAAACAGGTTTACCAATATTTATACAAAAGGACTGGAAAAGAAGAGATGGATCGAATAATTTACTCATGTTCTCGTTAATGATGTGGACTTGGATAAAAACTACAAGTATACGATGGAAAATGTTTGTATTTGTACTAAAAGTCCAGAACATGAAAAAGATAGACATTGCGCTTTAAAAAACGCCTATAAACTCGCATCTTACCTTCAAAGTGGGGAAGTGGGGAGTGGTGGGGGTGACGGGGGTTATATAAGTGAGGAGCAGACCGGGACCTGGCATGAGTATTACTCGAGATTCCGAGACGACAACATCTCCCAGCAAGAAGACGAAGAAGAAGACACTCTTTAACTCAACCATGGCATCTCACCAGTTCCTGCAAACTTTGGTTGAGCAGTTCAATGCTCACTCCAAATCTACCATACTACCTGTCAAGAAGTGTTCCGAACTAAAGATGAGAAGCACTACATTATCCACGCCATGAAGAAGATGGAGACTACAGTTGGAGAGGCCATCTGCTGCAGTCTTAGCGAGGCACCATTCACTCCGGGGGATGAGCCCAAGTTCCAAGTCTACCTGCCAAAACGATTCGTCCATCTCCTCCAGAACGAGGATCTGCGCTCCATCCAACCTGGTTGTCTCTACCTGGTTTCCCACGGTTGCACGGGTAGCAATTCCACCGAGTTGACCATCCACATCGTCGACAAGCAGCAGTGTTAGATTTAAGTTTTACTGTTGTACATATGTTATTGTAATGTTTTATAAATAAACCATAAAAGACAAAAAAAAAATACAAAAGACAAAAAATGCAACATATCAATATGTGAGGTTTGTCACATATTGATATGTTGCATTTTTTTTAAAACTTCGCGGGTGACCTTGACCTTTGACCTTTGCATTTCACAGTTACCCCTACTACCAAGCTAAAGGTCAAACATGCTTCAATGCAAACACCCCCACCACTTTTTCATAGTACCCCCAAGCGCTGTGCCTCAGCTTCATTTCAACTCCGACGGTCAACAGTACAAACATCAAGATGTCTCTCAATGTAAGTTGTGCTAGTTACGAGGAGGTAACCATTAAGACTCAGCAGGAGCTGAACGACTTGTACAAGGAGTTGCAGCTGATGGTGGCGCGAGGCTACCGTATAAATGTGCAAGTCTACGCTTGCAATATACGCAATCTCCGACACCCAAAAGAAGAGTCTGAACATTACTCTTCTCCAGCGACTTCATCACCGGCGTCCATGAAGACTGAAGCGAGCCAGACTTTGGATTATTTCAGCTGACTAGCAGTTGGTTTCTTCTTCTTACCATTGTAGAATATGTTTATTTCTTTATTATATTAAAGATGTAAAAGAGAAAAAACACCTATCTTGTTACTGACATATGTGCTCAGTAACAAGATAGGATTTTTTAAAACACAATTTGGATGACCTTGAAACTTCCCCCACTTTTTTATAGTACCCCCAAGCGCTGTGCCTCAGCTTCATTTCAACTCCAACGGTCAACCATACAACATCAAGATGTCTCTCAATGTAAGTTGTGCTAGTTACGAGGAGGTAACCATTAAGACTCAGCAGGAGCTGAACGATTTGTACAAGGAGTCCAAAAATGAGGTTGTCAACAAAACCGATGATCAACAATTGTGGGACTCCTCTATTACAGAAAAGGAATTACATGCAGCCGTCGAAGCTGTCAAAGAAAAGGAAAAGAACCTTAGGCAGCTCTGGTTGGCTCAGATGGATATTTGCGGATCTGTGCCGCGTGATGATTTTGAACTTCAATGTCAGATGGCGATTACCCAGCAACTAGAAGAAGCCGAAAAGGAGCTAAAGAGTGGAGGTACTATTTGGCGGAGGTGAAAACTGAGAAACATGAAGAATATACCGAATATGATGATTAAACGTACTGTTGATCCAATCCTTTTAGTTTAAGTGGTTATGTTATAAGTAAATAGACAAAGTTTCCTTTTTTAAAACTCCATTTGGGTGACCTTGAAATTTCCCCCACCACTCTGTTATACCAGCATTGCTCGCTGCAACAAGCATCATTCCTCCTCCAACAACCATGGCGGACACACCTGCTTGCGATGACATGTCTTCCACCGAAGATGTACCCCACTACAAGTTGGAAATTGACAATCAACGACGTGCATTATTTAGAAACCATCTGCGATTGGATGAAGTCTATTCTCCTCGACAACCCGGGAATAAAGCTCAAGGTCACTTTAGATTATGATTGGTCTGAAGTTATAATGCAGCAAGACGATCAAGAATCAGATCACAGTGGAGGTTAACAATCACCGGAGTATTTGTCACATTTACCGTTGTCAACCATATATCCTACAAATGAGGTGGAAAGGGAAGAAGAGGAGCATGAAGTTTAGAGTTTCTTATTTTTTTAAACCCAATTTGGATGACCTTGAGATTCCCCCACCACTTTCCATATACCTAGAGTGCGCAGAGCCAGACAGTCAGTCGCTTGGTGTCCGTCGAAGGTGCACATCGCTGTTGCTACTCCAATTCCTGACAATTTGGGGTAGTTCAAGGTCGCCACACTTCTACTTTTGGAACGACATCAACTTGTAGTATTTCTGTGTTTTGAATCTAGGTCAGTACACTTTAACTCTGGGATGATATCGACTTGTACTATTTCTGTGTTTTGACTCAAGGTCATCACACTTTAATTCTGGGATGATTTCGACTTATAGCATTTCAGTGTTTTAACTCAAGATCGTCACACTTTAACTCTGGGGGCGGGATCGACTTGTAGTAGTATTTCTGTGTTTTGACTCAAGGTCACCACACTTTAACTCTGGGATGATTTCAACTTATAGTATTTCAGTGTTTTGACTCAATGTCGCCACACTTTAACTCTGGGGCGGTATCAACTTGTAGTATTCTCTATGTTTTTACTCAAGGTCATCACACTTTAGCATGTAACTTTAAGGTAGCACCGAAACGGTGCTACCCGGCTTGACATTTTCAAGTTTCCCAAGGTCATCACAATTTCCCCCACCACTTCCCATATACCTAGAGTGGCGCGGGGCCGGACAGTCAGTCGCTCGGTGTCTGTCTTAGGGTGCGCATCGCGGTTGCAGTAATAGTCGAATGGGGCTTCTGGGTCAGTTCAAGGTCACCCGAGCGGTGTCACATGATGGTTTAGGCAGAGTCACGTTGCAAACTTTCAAGTTTCCTCAGCACTTTTGCTGTTTCTCATCGCAAATTCGCTCCAAGTTTTCAAGGTCATGGTAACTGTGACTGAAACTCGGAGCGTAGTGCGAGAAACAGCAAAAGTGCCAAAAAAATTTAGGTTTCAGCGTGACCTTGACCTTTGTGACATCGATGCCGTCATCTTGGTGACGTAAGGGGTGATGACGTCATCGGCACGTCATTTCTGTGACGTCCATGGGTGTGACGTCAAGGAAGTGACGTCATTGGTGATGACGTCATCGATGGGGTCATTGACCTCGATGACGTCATCGATGACGTCATCGCTCGGGTGACCTTGAACTGGCCCAAAAGCCCCCATTCCCCACTACTCACGGTTTTTAAGAAAACTTTACAATTTGATCTTGTACGCGTAATTTTAGCAGTTTATTGAGGTTGAAATTTGAGGTTGAAATTGAGATTTTCCTCATTCTTCTCTGAGCATTTTAGGTTAAGCAAAAATGTCTCGGCACAAAAATGTCTTAGACTCTTTTAATGCGTTTCCAGCAAAAATTGTCAGTTTGGTAAAAAATGATTTATATTAAATTTACAACATGACGGAGATTAATGAACATGTATTTAAATGTTTAGTAAAACTAATCACGTGATAATTGATGTTTTATGATGGTATATTATTTTAAATGAGGTTCTTAGACATTTACATGTTTGGTAAGTTCTGTTATATGTAAAATGTTCAGACATAATATATGTTAAATTTTCCCCAGTTAAAAAAAATAATGTCATGCTATTTATTATTCTAAATCAGTATGATTAGGGTCTTAAAATATTAAATTTTAAAGTTGCTTCAAAATTACGTCTGGTCGCCTCTGTATTGAAATCAGTGTCAATCAACAGAGCAAAATAGGTTTACCTACAACGGCACATTTATTTTTAAGTACAATTTTAAAAGAGGTGCAAGGGTGGTATGGGACACCCGGTAAGACAGTATCATATTTGCACGATAGCGCTCCCAAAAATTGGTTCTTTATTTGGGATGGCACTTAATTCTAACGAACTTATTACTTAATACATCATTGACTTTACCTGATAGCATGCTAATTTAAATTTTACAATTCAATAAAAGTTTTAACTCAAATAGCAGATTACACAATTGATTATTTAGTGCGTACTAAGTTAACGTTTAATTTTAAAAGGTGGCAGTACAGTATTTTTATTTAAATAAAAAGCTTTTTTATTTTCTGCCCCATAGAAAACTATCTGATTTCGAAATTTAGCGGTCAACAATTTTTACCCAAAATAAATATGACATTATTTTTTTCTACTCTAGCGGCCAAATTATAACATTTGAGGCAATCCTAGCGAACACCTTTCAAGTTACTACAAGTTTTGTTCTATGAATTTTTTGCCCTCCAGTTCGTTTAAATGTTTATTTATTTTTGCGGGGAATTTTACCCCATGTAGACGTACTTTTACAACTACTATAATATTGTACTCATAACATTCACTTTGCGCATTAGACATATCTTGCACAGTACCAATATCAATTAATTATCATACTTAAAAATTATCATGATGACTCCGATATCACGTATTCTTTTTTGACTGTTAGTCGGAACGAATTGCTATATCAAACAACTGATTGTTTTACTTTGATTGTTATTTACTGACCTGGTCCTACGGCTAAAACATACGTCCTTTGATGTTTATGGTAATTTTGATATTTTAACCATTATTTAACATACTTTTGTTAGTAACTACTGTATTATTGTATTTAGAGGCTTGAAGTTTTTTTATTTGCCCTGACAGTAATTTTTTAGGAAATTGTGTAAATTTAAAAGTTTAACACGATTAAAAACTGAAATGAAGGAATTGTAATGAATGCCAATATTACATTATGTATTTATCATTGTATTCAATATTACTGGATCGTTATGTTATCCCCTGGAATTTCTACACAACTAATTGAAGGATAGTAACTGAATAGTACTTTTGTAAATAACAAGGGTTTTGGCAGGTTTTAATCCACTTTGTTAAGATTTCCAATTATTTTGTTTTTAATGGGATTTTTCATTATTTTCGATGATCTACTACACATTGTTTATTCAGTTTATACATTAAATTTTTTCATATATTTATTTATACTTATTTTATAATTTTAAGTAAATACCTTATACAATACCTACATAGTAAATTCATTCATAACTCATTAACCTTTACAGAATTCGGGGGAATTAGGAAGGGGTTTGGGGAAAGAGTCTCTGAAAACGAGCCGTAGGCGAATTATATTTCTCATTACTTAGATTGAGTTAGTTGCATAAGTTCAAATTTAGGTTATTTCTGCAGTTGTGGGAGTTAATTATGTTATAAATAAATGACAAACTCATTTATTTTGCTATTTTGCTCATTTACAAACTCTTATATTAATATGTATTCTCTGTTCATTATATGCGACTTAAACAACAATTAACGAATTTCTGGGCAACCCCTAAGTGGGCATGGGGGCGGAGCCCCATCGAGCCGTAGGCGAGTCTAAATTATATACTCCCGAATGTGTAACTGACTCACTCATCGGGGTATCAGAAATTCGTGAAGTGTCGGTAAGGCAGATTAAGGGGTAGTGCAGTACAGCCGAGGTACAGTAGATCACATACTGTAGTTAAATTTGTTCAATAATATAAGTCCGAGAACTAAACCTGTAATGTGATCTACTGTACCACGGCTGTACTGCATTACCCCTTAATCTAAGTTGTGTAAGTCATTTAACCATCATCCCAATGGTTATAGATTTAAGAGAGGGACCATGGTCAATGAAATGTGCGCTTGTTAACAAGACTTGTAACAAGATCTTTCACTTCTTATTATATTAGGGTGCGAAATTCAGCTTGCACTTTAAAATGGAATTGAGTGAAGGATCTGCCTATGGCCAATTTTCTTCCATTTGGATACCAATGTTGTGACATTTTTAATATTGACGTTTACTTCAAATTCTACACGTTCAAATTAATCCTTACATTAATTATAGTCAAATTTTACCCCCTCAAATAATACTAGGTTGATATATTTACTAGGAATAAAATTAATTTGTATCGTTTCTTGTTTAGCTCTCCCAAGGCAAACCTAAATTACTGAAATTTAGGTTATTTTGAAACACAAAAAACTCGACATATTGCTGTATCTTCCTCCGTAAATCGCCAAGATATACTTGTGTAATGTCATGTAGGAGTTATATAGTTTTTTTTTCTTTTTTAGATTTATCAACCACGTAGTCCTTCACTAAATGTAAAATTATTTTAGTTCTTCTGCTCTAGCGGCAAAAACGGTTGGGCCTATAAAATATTTGAGACGATCTTTTATTACAACTTTGTTTCAAATATGCCAAACTCGATACACAGAGCTTGAAGTAAGGAATTTTTTCGGAATTTCAAGTTTTTTTATTGTTTTTTATTGTTTTTGTTTATTATTGTTTTTTAAAAACATTTTGTTTAAATTTTACTGTATTTAGCTGAATTTTGCGTGTTGCTTCCCCATAAGCTTTAACTTTTGTATTAACTTAGCTTGACAGTAATATTTAAAGGAAATTCACTGTATTTAGAAGTGTAACAGTGCTAAAAAGTTGAACTCGTAAATAATAATTCATAATTAATGCCAGTTTATCATGTTTTGTTGGTCCTAAACCCTCCAGTACGTTTTTTAACGTTTACTTATTTATTTATGTGGGGGGTTTAGGCGTAATTTTATAATAACTACAGTCATATTTTTTAGATCTTTCGAAATTGCGCATGCACATATCTTGGACATCACCGATATAAATAAAAGTCTCAAACATAAAAAAAATTGTGATGAATGCCAAAATTATGTCTTTATTTGCCTACTAGGCGGAACTGATTGTTTTATAATTGTTTGTTACTTACTGACCCAAAACTTTGGTCTCCGACTATTTGAGGTATATCTGCAATGTTTAATTAATACTTGCAATACTTTATTCAGTAACTACAGTAATATTGTATTGAGAAGCTTGAGGTTTTGTATTAACTTTGCTTAAAAGGAAAGCTACTAGATTTAAAAGTTTAAAACACTGAACAGAGCTTGAAGTACGGAAATTATTCCTAATTTCAAGGTTTTTATTGTTTTTATAGTTCTACTGCAAAACATTGTATTAACTTAGCTGTAAGTAGCTGAATTTTTGCATTTTGCTTCGCCATAAGCTTGAAGTTTTGTATTAACTTATAGCTTGACAGTGATATTAAAAGAAATTCACTATATTTAAATGTTTAACACTCTTAAAAATTTCAACTTAAAAATTATAATTAATGTCATCTAATAGTATGTGTTTTTTATCTTACCTGTTGAATATAAACGGATTTCTCTGTTACCTATACTGTTAAAGTATAGGTTGTTTGTGAATTGGTGACATAAATCTAACTTTTAAACCTTTCACTTTTTGTCGTATCTCAAATCGTTACTTTAAGACCGATTTACAACTTTTATTACTACTAAATTTCATACAACTTGTTTGTATGACTAACTACAGTTATATTTTATTTGAAGTTCGAATTTTGCATTCACTGAACTTGTAAAATATCCCTGTAACCCTAACTTCGACATAATTTAAGGGAAGTGACAAGAATAGTTAACAGGGGTCTTTGGCAGGTTCCAAACCGTTTGTTCATGTTTTTCTTTTTTTGTTTCAGGTAAATTGTTTATTTCTTCATTGATCTTCAAAATATTTTATTTAGCTTATTCATTCTACTTTGTCATCTATTTTATTATGTTTCTTTATTTTATACTTCTTGCGCTAGAAGGGTGAGGCTAGGCATGGCTTCAAATCCCCCGACAATTCGTTTACTACAGTATAGTTGCGTATAAAATCCTTAATAATTTAATTAAAAATATTATGGAAAGATCTTTAACGTTTGACACTTGGTAAACTACAAACTAATTCGGCGAACACAACGAGGGGGTATGGAAGCGAAGGCCTCAACTAGGCTGTTCAGTGTTTGAGATTTTTACATACAGCAATTTACGAATAGGGGCAACTAATTAGGGTGTAAGGGGTGGAGCCTCCATTCAGCACGATACCTAAAATATTTGCATGGTTGATTCTGATTTCACCTCTCTCTCAATGTTACGAACTAAGGGGAACTTAGGAAGTAATTTTAAAAACTAGCCATAGGCGATTTTCAAAGCTTTTCATTATTGTTGATTATGGGTAGTGTGTATTAGCCGGTTTTCTTACTGTCATGGTGGACCAGTTTTTCGGTGGAACTAACCTGCTTCAAATCGGCTCTTAAGTAATTTACGAATGCAGGACAACCCCTAAGGGGCATGGGGGCGGAGCCCCCATCGAGCCGTAGGCGAGTTCAATTCTACTACTTTCCATTTCCTGGATGATTCAGCAGTAGTAAAGTGGGGTTTACCGGGTTTTTACCTATACCGATATTGTAAACAAACTGAAGAAAAATCTTGAATAGGTGATAGATCAATGTACAGGTTCCCTTTTATTTTCTTAGTGTGTCCTTGGAGGATGTACTGCAATGCTTATGACCTCTATAAATGACATTTTCATGTGCCACCAACTAGCATGATAGCATGATATCCAGTTTTATTCGCAAACATCAGAGAGACCTTAAAAATCGATGACTGGATATTTTTACGTTTGTACAAGTCATAAAGATTTTTTTTTTTTAAGAAAAAATTGCGTGAAACTGTTTTGTTGTAGCCACAAGGTAAACTCATTTAAATGTTGAATAATCGGGTATGTTGGGATGTTTTACTACTCAATCAATAATTAATTAACTACGAGTTTTTCTACAATAAATCCTTTTTATATGAAAAAAAAAAACTATAAAATATACGTTGAATACGTCGAAGAAGACTCGAGAAGGCAGGTTTCATTGTTCTTGATACCTAGAGAGCATCAGGGGAGCAGAAGGGAACAGGAAACAGCAAAACAGCTGACTATCCGCAGTGACAACAAGAATATGTGTGTCAGCTGATTGTAATGGCGGGAGGGGAGAGGTTGGATGTATAGACGAGAGAGCCTTATGTAGTCATGTCATGACCATCTGATTCCTCGTTTCATTGCCGCTGGAAACATAATTCATCATTTTAGACGGATATAAAATATCGATTCCTTTTTACTAAACACCCCGTTATTGCGTAGGCTACTTTTGCCCACTATGTATGCATAATATGCCAATAAATGTGTGTTACTTCTAGTTATTCACGCTGGTTGGAAGTTTGGTCGCAGACCTTGTCAAAGTATTTAGCCTTTGTTAAAGATACCGTCTCGTTTTAGGTAATAGACCGAAGTGGGAACCGTGCGAAAAATTGTGGTAATTTGCATGAAGGTACGGCATTATTAGCCATCAGCTAAAACTAAACAGGCCTCTCCTAAGATTAAAAACATATTCGAGGAACTATTCGGGGTTTTTTTTTCTTAGTTTAAGGGACTCAGTATTAAATTACTTATTTTTATACCTTTCAATTTGCTTCGTAAGCCTAATTAGTTGATTCCTCCTGCCAGTTGTTGTACTTTATAACTAAATCCAACCACAGTGCATAGTAGGACCGGCCATGGACCATGGAAACCCAGAAACCATCCAGCTTGATAAGATTCCCTCCCCGATTTCTATTCTATGTTACTTTCGGTGCACCGAAACTGCGATCTTAGTTTTAATCCTCAAAAGGGTTTGCTAATCCCACAACCGAAACTGCGATCCTGGCACAGCGGCCCATCAGCAGGTAGCGGAGGGTCCAGCGGGGATTCCAGCGTCCGTGGCTCTAGAATGTTTCGCCGTCCGACGTGTAGCTCAAGTCAACTAATACCAATGAACTGGGATTTCCAAGTTGTACTAAGCTCGCACATACCACCCCCTTAGAGTCATCTTCACCCCTGGGCCAGTAGCCCATTGTTGCGCAGTCGGCAATGTTAACTATACGGCTTTTAATGCAAAACATGGTATTTGATTCCCCTGTTTCGGACGCCGTTTTTCAACAGATTTTCTTTAAACTTGGTAAGTGTTTGGTTGAATAGTTACATTAGGTCCCTCATACCTCGAAATTTGGAAAATTTAACAAATATTACTAAGGAAAATCGAGTTACTTTGCGACGTCACAGAGAGTAATATTTGTTAAATTTTCAAAATTTCGAGGTATGAGGGACCTAATATAACTATTGAACTAAACACTTACAAAGTTTAAAGAAAATCGGTTGAAAAACGGCGTCCGAAACAGGGAAATCAAACACCGTACCATGTTTTGCATTAAGGGAGCGGTCTACCCCAGCCTAAACAACAACAATGCCGAATGCCGCCTCGCGGCCGTAGCGCTAGGCGAGTTTGATGGCTGCAGAGGTTTACGGGGGTCGTGTTTTAAAATTAACCAATTAAGATAGAGATTGGCTTTTAACTTTATTTTAAAGTAGAAAAAAGGATCTAGTCGGCTATCTTTTTAGAATTTTAAAATAAAATTTCTAATTTCAGCTATAACTGTCTAAAATCATCTGTTTTTTCTCGATTTTTAACTGAAGTTTTCTATTGGTTTTAATGAACTAACTACAAAAGTGTAACGGAGGGAAATTATTACCGTTATTCTTCTTTAATATGACACCTTATTTATAGCTCTAGGCTTCATTTGGCAGAAGATAACACGGTTCTAAAAAACCCTTGCATTTGGGTGCGCGCCAGGGGTAGACCGGAGCCCGGGACCACCCCGGTCTACCCCTGGCGCGCACCCAAATGCAAGAGTTTCTTAGAATCGTGTTATCTTCTGCTAAATGAAGCCTAGAGCTATAAATAGGGTGTCATATTAAAGGAGAATAACGGTACTAATTTCCCTCTGCTATACTTTTGTAGTTAGTTCATTAAAACCAATAGAAAACTTTAGTTAAAAATCAAGAAAAAATAGATGATTTTAGACAGTTATAGCTGAAATTAGAAATTTTATTTAAAAATTCTAAAAAGATAGCCGACTAGATCCTTTTTTCTACTTTTAGAAAAAGTTAACAGCCAATCTCTATCTTAATCGGTTAATTCTGAAACACGATCCCCATAAACCTCTGCATTTACAAAACTAAAAAACAGATGATTTTAGACAGTTATTACTGAAATTAAAAATTTTATTTAAAAATTCTAAAAAGATAGCCGGCTAGATCCTTTTTTCTACTTTTAGAAAAAGTTAACAGCCAATCTCTATCTTAATTGGTTAATTTTAAAACACGATCCCCGTAAACCTCTGCAGCCATCAAACTCGCCTAGCGCTACGGCCGCGAGGCGGCATTCGGCATTGTTGTTGTTTTGGCTGGGGTAGACCGCAGCCTTAAAAGCCGTATAGTTAAAATTGCCGACTGCGCAACAATGGGCTACCGGCCCAGGGGTGAAGACGACTCTTAACCTGGACCAATAAACGAAGACTTTCAGGGTGTACATTCCTTATTTATTTTCCCCCACAAATATATCAGTCATTCTCAGTTTGAGAGCAAGAGCAGCAGTATCGTCTTATTTACGGTATCGTCAGTATCGTCCCGGGGGCGGCCTCCGTGCCAGGATCGCAGTTTCGGCGTCTGCCTGGGGTCGCCCTTGGGGTAAGGATCGCAGTTTCGGCGTCTACCTGGGTTTTGGATCGCAGTTTCGGTGCGCCAGTTACTTTATTTAAACTTTTTTTGTATACAATCAGTCATAATGCAACTTGATTATGAACCATAAATCAATAAATACCTAAAGATAGTATTTTTTCTAAAAACAATATTATTGTTGTTAAAATCGTAGTGCACGCGCGCACACACACAAGCGTGCGTACTTATACATGTAAAAATTTCTAAAAACTATTAGGCTTAACTTTATTTTTGAATACACCATTTTCATTGGCAGATTCCCCTAATTAAGATGGCAGTTTAGGTAGAGGTGAAAAGCCTATTTATATAGCCCATCATCCTCATCATTGGAAAATGGGCGAGTTCATAAATTTTTGTTATGAAGAACAAAAAAATCTGTGCATCGGCCGGGAATCGAACCCGGGCCGCCCGCGTGGCAGGCGAGCATTCTACCACTGAACCACCGATGCTTGTGATATACAGCGAACAAACACATTGTTAACCGTATCACTATGTCTTGCTGTCGATGCTATTGATTCGTCAGTTCATTATTTACAGCATTCGTCAGTTCATTATTTACACTACAGCAACAGCATATCCCATCTCTGTTGCACTAAACCGTTGTAGGTACCTATAGCTGCCAGATATGTTCGGTTTGATAACAAATGTTGTTTCGTTTAGTTTACCACTAGCCTGTGACACCCTGTGAGGGGATGGGTGGTTGACTGGTTATTGCGTATAACTTTATGGATGTGCCGCAGGCCTTATTTAATACGGCGATTTTTTACAGGAAGTGATTTTTTTATGGTTTTAGTTAATATAGGCTATCTTTAATGTTTTCGGAGTTACCAACTATAGTAATTTTACATATTTCCCTAATTATTTATTTTTAGCTGTTATATTATTTCAATATATCAAGAAAGAAAAACACTCAAATATGATCAGACTTGCTAACGCAAGAATTTCCAATAGAATTTTTGCAATTTCATTATGTAAATAACGCACAAACATAGATGACATGACACAGTTAATATTTAAATAAGAAGAATACGTAGGATTTCTGCCTCCTAGGTATTATCATAGAAAATCTAAACAGGTAAGTGTTATTTGGTATAGTTTTTCTGTGGTAATAATGTTAGTAAAAAGCAATTTAAACAAGTAGGCCTAATGAAGTGAGATAATTATGCCTGAGGTTTAGACTGTTGATATCCGGTCCCAGAAACAAGAATTATTTAAGCAAATGACATATTTGTTGATTCCCCCCCCCCCAAAAAAAAAATCGAAACCCTATTTTTACCCATGAAACTATTAAGGATCCCTGAAATAAAATTTCCTCCAATCCCCTCCAATGCGGGGTGGATTTCTCGCTAAATGGAAGACATGAATGTATAATTATTCTAACCAATTGAAATATTCGAATTACACAATCTGATGTAAATTAGCCACCTTGTCTGCGGTTAAGTAACTTATAGTGTTACGAGGTTGCAGGCAGCCTTGCTACAAAGGGCTTGGTTTTGAAGCAAAACTGAAATTAACTCAGATAAACGGTATGAAACAAAATTGTTGCATGCAAGTGCTATAATTAAACTATATGACAAACTGGTCTGTTTAAAGACACTTAATTTTACTGTATTCCAAATAATAGGCTACTTACTTTCTCTATACTTTATTTTTAACACCGACGCTCTCTATATGGTGCGTATTTAAGGAGAGTAAGGCTGAAGGGTGAGTGTATTGTGATGGATCAGATGAGTTGTAGCTTTGTTAATGGCGATTAGCAGCTGAATCATTTGCCAATATCAGGGGCGAACCCAGGGGAGGGGATAAAGGGGATATATCCCCCCCCCAAAATGTTAGAGAATAAAAAAATATGCTCAAAAAATAAAAATATTCTATGACAAATGAGCAAAATATTATTTTTATACGCCAGACTTTTATAAACAGATATAAACGCCAACTTATATAAAGAATAATAGGGGCTAGAATTGCACAATGCAAAAAGATAAAACAGTAATATATTAGATCCAAAACAGGTCATACTTGTTTTGGAAATGAAATACATTATTTATTGTGCGTATTAATTATATATTAGGCCTATCTTTATAATATAAATAACTCAGATTATGTATTCTGTGTCTTATAGATAAATCGTGTATTTACCACTAGATGAGTAATATATTTTGGTGTTTTTAATAAACTTAAGATTATAATTTTTTACTGTACTTCGCCAGAATGTTATTCATTTCCCATCGTAGTCAGTACATTTTTTCCAAGTTTAAATAATAGTCTTCATTGTCTGATTTCTTTATTTAATATTCTAAACCCATTAGTTTCACTCCAAATTCTGACGGAATAGAGGTCTGCATAAAGTTAATTTTTAGCTTCTGAAATTCACTAAAACTAACCACTTAGATCAAAAAATTCCAAAATTTTTCGGGGGAGGCCCCTCGGACCCGCTGTGCCCCCCCCCCCAACCGTGTTACCCCTCCACAAAAATATCTCCCCCCGAAATTGAATCCTGGGTTCGCCCCTGGCCAGTATCATTAATTAATAGCCCAATGACCAAAGGCAGCTGGGTCCATTATCGAACCATCAAAAGTACTGACTTTTCTCAGGATTGAACCAGCAACCTTCCACATTCAAAGGCTAACTCTATATACAACCACTCATCAGCTACCCAGCCAGTATACCAGTATTTAATCAATGATTTAAATATTGTATACTACTGACTGCATGCATGTACGTGCAGTCGTGCAGTAAAAAGGCCTAAAATCAAATGAAATGGGTTAATATAATGTATAGTAGTAGTGTGTTTTGTACATAACTACTTACTATAATGCTATCATATTCTAAAGAGTGAAAATTCAGCTATATAACAAGTGTAAGAGATATAACCCCTGTATAGGCTAATCAAGGATTAATTTTACTTACGCTTACGTGATGATGCTATAACCTGCCATATGGTTTTCAACATAACATAAATCGATATTTTTAGGGATTGTGTCTAGCGGTAAGTCGAGGGGTCTGAACTTCTCTTATTATTATTATTTTTTACAAAATATTTCAAATGTATTCAATTTTATTTTCAGGAGAAAAAACGCCTAAAGAAAACGGCATATAAAGTAAATAAACTTTTCGGTAAATGCTTGACTACTATCGCACTCTAACGCATTTGGCCACCAGCTGTCAAGTAGGAAACGTCAAATCATGAGGTGATAAGAGGGCGTGGGCTGAATGACAATACGGAACAAAAGTTACCGAGTCGAGTAGACCTAGGCCTATATGCCAACGACCACTGGCCGAGTTCACACTTCAGTTTAGGGCCTATGCTGATGTTTCTAGACACATTGGTCATTACGCAATAGAAAATTCGTAAAATTGTAAAAATAATTATTAAGGTCTATAGTTAAACCAGTAACTCGTTTAGGTCATAGGCAATTTTGATGAATATGCAAACAGCGTCATAAATGCGGCTTCCCGGCTTCCAGCATCGAAATAACCATGAACATTTAGGCCTAATCAACAACTCGATTTTAATATTAATTTTTAGGCATTATGATTTATTTATTTTGTATCTATGTAATATTAAAATATTAAATAGCTTTTAATTATTTATTATTATTCTTCGGATTGTACTCAAGCAGTTTTGTTTCACAACTGTTTAAAAACAAAATTTTTGGATTTAAGTGTTTGTAGAGCAATTGTTTGGTCGTTTGATTGGTAGTGAGTTTGGTCTAAACAGTCTAGACCTACTGATTTACTGATTAAGGATTTACACATTTTAAAAGTACAACTTGTTTAAAATCTCAACTTTTTCCTCTCCTTGTAAATAACCGTAAACCTACCAGTGTCAGTAATATCAGCCCATCTATCCAAATCATCAAACCTAATGAATTTAAATGTCCGAATATGATGCACTTTCTATTCTTCGCCTTTTGTAAACTGACTTCATCAAAATTCAACAAAGGAAGCGAGATTGCATATCCGCTTCAAACAGCAGAGTGGTCTATAATTATAAGCTGGGAAGCGCAACCACCGCCCGGCGGCAGCGCTAGTACATTGTTGCTACCAGCTTCTGTCGCCCTGATACCGCCGACGAGAACGATGCCGCGCGTTCCTTTGTCCCATACGTGACCGAGTGTCCAGTGTTTCGGTTCTGTCAGCAAGAGGAAGGAAGCAGCTTGGAGGTTGGAGATACTGCAGTACCTATACCTATATACCTCTGCATACCTAGAGGGCAGAGTTTTAAATGCATCAGTAATTATTTTCACCGTATTATTTTTCATATTGGATGATAAATAAACTTGGGTACTGAATGAATTGTTATGAATTGTAATGAATGAATGAATTGTTTATTCTTGGATCGGAAGGTCGGAAGGTGGTATAAACCTATTACTATGATAAGATGTCAACAGTTTCTGATAAGCAGAGAATAGATTTGTGTAACAAATCTAACAAGTCCATAGGCAGAATTTTATCGGCGGGTTGTTCGGTCATAATCGGGTATTGAATGTAACCCCTTTTTAAAAAACAAATTTCCTTATTTTGAAAATGCTTATATAGGCTAGTTTTCTCTGTACAAACCCAGTAGTGACGAAGTCCTCATTTAAAGTAGTTAGGGTTTTATTGTAGTATAAATATTTATTTCTAAATTTCGGAGTGGGGTTGGACCCTATAAACCCCTCTCTCATGGCCTTGAAATTTTAAGGAAATTTAATTTTGATCAATTAGTAAAAATGTTATATAAGTCAGTCAGTAGACAATGTTTTTAATCGAGAGGTCGATTCTCGAAAAAGATTGATTTTGAAGACTACCACCATTCACTCCGTTTCATAACTCCTCCGTGTTTTCGCAAGTGTTAACACAAATTTGATTTTATAGGTCGCAGTCGAAGCCAGGTGGAAGCGGGGTTACTGTGCCATACCGTAAATAATTTAGTTCAGTGCAGGATAAGAATGAAAGGCTTTAAGGCTTTAACCTTGGTAGAGTGTTACCATAGTCACTGGTGTTACTATGCTCGTACAAATAGTTGTAATAATATAAAAATTGTATTATAGAAATAAACTTATTTTATTTATATAGCAAGGTAAAATTGCAAATCTTTTACATAGGCCTACCTTGAAAATAACGTTTCGAGTAGTACACTAATTTTCTTATTATTACTGAAATCACAGACTTGGTTTTATCTCAATCATTTTATCAGAATAAGAATAAAACATAGTCTGTTAATTATATTTTTTCAAAATAGAATTACATGTAAAAAAAAAAAAAATGTGTATACTAGAAACTTTATTCACTTTGTCAAGTCTATTTTATCATAACTGTAGTGGGGCAGGGTCGCTTGGTTATTTGATATTTTCAAACACGGCTTCCTTCTGCTGTCAAGTAAGCCAGTATTGTTTACTTCTCTCACATATAGCTCTCACCTAATGAATTTTCAGTTACGGCCACTTTTTACTTATCACTTTACTTTTGCAAAACTTTTATGTCTATTTTCTCATTTATAGGGATTTTATTTTTTCAGTTTTGAAAAGTTAGTGTAAAACTACCTGCGATTTTAACGTGTGATACAAACCAAAGTATTTGAATTTACAAACCAATGCCCTCAACATCAACAAAAAAGTTTTTATCATTCTGCACGAAATCAGCCTGTTTTTTGTTCTCTCAATAGTACCAAAACCGATTCTTTCTTGACCTAGTACTGAAAAATCATCTGGAGAATTTTTTAGGTCCTAGTACTGAAAAGTCAGCTGTTTGCTAAGTATATTATTAATAATTTATTAATGTTGAGGAGCAGAATTTTGAAATTCAAACGTTATAAAGAGCATTGTTTGTAAATAACAGAAATGTAAACACTGCATATTACTTACTTTGTAAATATAACCTCAAAATCTTAATAGTTAATATTTTTAACGATTAAAAGTCTAATTTTGCATTATGATAAAAAACGTTGTTCATCACTCGGAGCAAAAGTGTCTTTTTGATGCTTAATCGTTTTTAAAAACTCGGCTGCGCCTCGTTTTTAAAACACGATTGCACACCAAAAAGACCCACTTTTGCTCCTAGTGATGAAAACTACTAGTAAAAACGAAACTACATTCGACATATGGATAAAAGCTTTGAACAGTTAACAAAGAAACGTGAGTTAGCCTATTATGAGTTCATTCTTTAACATCTGGATCTTTAAACCCGCGTAAATAAATTATTATGAAACCACCATCAGGAATGTGTTTTAACAGCTTGAGGTTGAAGAATCCTACGTAGAAAACAAACTCATCTTTAAACTATTTATATATCATGACAACAAGAAATAATTAATTGTGAGTTGAAATCATTTATTCCTTGCATCTTCTCATCTCCTGATACTCGGAAAGAAAGAAGAAATGTGTGTTGGATCGCGCGGATGTTTTTTGTCTTTTGTCTCTTTGAACCGTGAGTGAACTATGTACTTGTACTTTTTTTATCGGTATGTCCAAATGCCTTAAAATATAATCGGCTTAAAATCCATGCGCCGATAACGGGGCGTGCCGCACCCGCAGATTTTTGGAATAGCTATTCTTCAAATTAAAAAATAACATTCAAATACTGTTTCAAAAACAATTTAATGATCTTACACCACACCTGTCAGCGAGCCCGCGCCCACATCATATACCCAAATCCGCCATTGTTAAAACGTGTGTAATCCATGTTAAATTGACTTATAATGACACACTGTCGTTGGAAATAAAGAAATACAAGCGGTTTAACCTATTGGCATTAGTTTATCTTAAAAGGCGACAAAGAAAAACTTGTAACAAAATTTTATGTAGGAATGTTTCTAATTTGCCAATAAATTTTTCACTTATTCAGGTTTCAAAATTTAGCTCGTATAATTTGCCAGAGTTTAACTACTCACATACGTACGTACTCCCATGGACATAAAATCAATCCATGAATAAAATCTACGTTCTCAGACATTATGGAAAAAACCAAACAAACAAATTCCAATGTAAATTCGTTGAGTATGCGACTATAACCCTGGTCTACTGAGACCTCTGTGCTGAGATGGAGGTTTGTATGTATTTAAAGCTATCTTTAATGTTTAATTGAATAGTAAACGAACTAGAAATGAGCCCCAAGCAAAAGTAAGCGGTGGCAATGCTCTCGAAGAGACGGTCGGTTTTGTTTACTACCGCATGTGTACAGTTTGATTACGTCACACACGTGACAGAGTAAGATGGTCTGCTGCCACTGCTGCGGGGAGGAGAAGGGGGGAGCACTTCCCGTGGCTTCCTCCTACAGTGCCAATGCTAACCCCGCCGCATAGAAAATTATAGATCTAGACCTGATTTACGTTGAAACATAGATTAAGCATACCCCCAAGAAGGTATGCGTAATGTATAGTTGAACCCATTGAAACTAGCTATCAAAACGTTAACAAACCAAGTAAGTGTTACTTACGGTATCTACCGTTACCAAGTACGTTTAAAGTACAAATGAAGTTATTTAAATTAACCTGTATTATTTGGCAACTTGTTTTTATCTTGGGAGTTGTGTCGATAACCACATATCGTGTCCTTGAAGGCGACCTAAAGTGATGCACGGATATGATTTACTGAGTTCAGTCGTATTCATCTATTTCCCAACTCCCAACAAAGCTGTTTTTGCCACTACCATTTTCATGGTTATGAGTCTGCAGTAGGCCCCGCCTTCGATTTTTATTCCCATTGTACTAATGTTAAATTTCAAACATTTGATACAACTATTAGTAAAAAAAGATCCATCTTAAAAGAATGTCTGCATTATAGTCGTGGGATTACAAACGATCTTCACAAGAACTTACGATGTAACTTACAGCATAAAAATAAGTACAGTGGAGTGGTGTATATTTTGTAAAATTCAGTAGAGTGCAGTGGAAACTTAACTTATTTTATTTTTATTGCGGTAAAAAAGGAGGACATTTTTACTCAGATTTGGTAAAAACGGTTATATTAATAAGGCTGATGAATTTCATTACGAAAAAGAAAATCACTTTACACTGTAGGACATAATTAAAACATTGAAGGTCTACCGCGATAGTACCGTGAATGTAATTTATTTATTTGTTCACCAACGGGTTATACATTTTTTTACAAAGCAAATACAAAAATTAACACTTAATAAAGTTACGTAAAAAGGTTCGGTAACAAAGTTATTTTACATGCTTTTTAACAAATTCATTATAATGGTCAAATTTTTATGATATGTTATGACTTATGTTTTTAATTATGATAAATGATTTTATAAAATAGTATTACGAAAGAAATGCATTATTGTTTTGTCTCCCTCGATTTGTATAAATATAAGAGTAAGTTACCTAATTTTATTCAAAACCTTATGAGTAAGTTACTGTAATAGGTTTAAGTTGTTTTAGATTCTTTTTGGATGATTAAATACATTTTGGGTTTTACATTTAATAAATACTGATTAAACTTTACTTTAAAACTTTTTGAGGGTAACTTTTTTAAGTCTTTAATATTTTAATTTATAAAAAAATAATGAGGTGGAATAAAAATTGCGATCACTAAATTCGACACTAGCGATCCACGGCAAAATACGGAACTATACTGAAATGGCTGCTGTAGTGAAGTCGTGTTGGATCGTTGGTGGAGATGGTTGTGCGTTTTATCGTATAATGAGTGCTGTATATGAAGTGTAGTTGTGTTGGAGTGTATATTTATCGTAAATAAATCGTGCTGACTGGTAAGTTTACGTTCATAATGGCTGTTGTTAATGATTGTCAAGAAAGCTTCACTTTGACGGATGATTGCAATGTAAAAAACAACCATGAAACATCCGATCCGCCAGTGCTACCTGGCGGAGAATCAGTGAACAACTCTTACGTTTTGAAATCAAGCGGGAACGAGAATGTTGATACAGAACCATGTGAAAGAAAAAAGAAAACGAGAAGAGGAAAGCCTAAACGTAAAAATCCGTACAATAAAGAAGGTAATGAGACAAGAAAAGCAGTTAATAGAAGTAAAAATAGACCACGATTCGCACACAGGCATGCAGATGCACCATATAATACAAATGAATTTCTCATGGAAGATCACAACACTTTTGTAAAATTGAATACTCCTCCATCTGCTCCCCCTAATTTAGGAAACCAAAGGGCTCCCAGAGTTAGAGATCCTAGTTTCACAAGTGTAGATTCTGATGAGGACCACTTTTACTCCTCCCCCGAAGATGAAGAAGAGTTTTTGACAAAAGAATTTTCCAATACCTATCAAGATCTGCATGTGGAAACCTTACAGGGAATGAGTAAACCTGAATTGATTCAACAAGTATTGCAGTTGGAAGAAAAAGTAGATTCTTTAGAAAAAAGACTCGTAAGTCGAACGAGGTTTGAAAAAGAACAAAACGATAAGAGTAAGAGCACATCTGAAAACTTGAGTGAAGACGGATTAGATGAGGAAGCTGGAGGTAACTTGTCATCTGAAAAAATAAAACAGTTCCAACTCGAAATCGGAAGATTACGATTAGAGAATGAGAAGTTACAAATCGAAAATGAAAGGCTTAGGAGGCGCAATCGTTCCTCTTCTGTCAGCTCAGTTGATTCAGAAAGTGACAGTACAACATCATCTCCAAGTAGTGTCAGTGATTTGTCAGATAAAGAAGAACTCATTGAGTCAAACGTGAATGAAGATATGGATGATTCAAGGGAAAAGTGTAGTGCTGTATCTGATGAATCTGTGAATGCTGATATTGTTATGGAAGAAAAGGACACTAAAGAAGAGGCTTAATTTTGTGATCCAGTTTAACAGCTTACAAATAAACTTGAATGTACATTTATTTTATGATAAACTTAGTTATGGGACTTAACAGTAAAGATTGCTGGAATATTTTTGAATTCTTCTGTGAAGGTAAGAACTTTTAATAGGCTATACTTACAGGGCCCAATTTTTGAAGTGTTGGTGTAGGCCTACCGTATTGAACAACTTACTCTAGTGACTTGATTTTAAGTCTCATATTTAAAACCCTTTTGATGCGCATTATGAACCAAAAATAACAAGAGTTACTAAAATATCTCCCTATAGGTAGGCTACATAACTTTAGCTCCGTAGATCTAGGGCAAGCAAACGCTCAAGGAATAAAAATTAAAAAAAAACTAATTTTCTACTTTATACTGTTTGACGATATTTTGTCTCTCAATTTGGCTTTTAGAGAATCAAATGGAATAATCGGTGTTTTGAAATATAGGTAAAAATAGTGTCAAATGACACTCCAAAGAAAAAATGTCTGTTGTCCAATCGTCATTTCGGCATTATTATATGTCCGAGCGACCAAATCATGATTGTTACAAAGTTGATACCTACCCAGTATTGATTGTTTAAGTATGAAACCCTTCATTGTTAAATACACTCTAATAGTTCATAGTTGGAACACACATTTTTTATACAGGTCTCTATTTAACCTGTTTAAATTGTTAATCTGGCCATTTTCAAATCTGGCCGGTGGTCCGGTCCTGAGGTGGCCAGATTTCAGGGCTTCTACTGTATATATATATAAATATGCTAATTTTTATTTGCTATTTAAATAAATAGCAAATAATAACCCTATTCAGGCAAAAAAACTCACAAAATCACCAAGGCTCTATCAGTAGCATAGGCCTAGGCCTATAGGACTACCGGTACCTAAGTTATTTTTTGCTACTTTAATAAGCTAGTTTATTTTTTTTGGAAAGTCAGCAAAAGAAATTCTGGTCAGGAAATCCGCCTCAATGACGGCGTTGAGGGGAGATTTCAATGCTTCAGTATGCTCTATCCTGACATCCGGCTACTGTATCATTTTTTGGGATATTACCCTAGGCTTGGAAGATTTTTAATTGTTAATCTTTTTACGGTTTTTATTTATTTACTTTATTTATAGCTGCACAGTGGATGCTAAATAGAGTAAATTTAAGAAATTGTGGCTTGATGCCAAAATTTTGTCCTAATATTAGTGAGTTGGTTAGACTTGGTTGTCAATGATGTAACTTTAGCTTATTGTAAAATGTGTGGTGAGTCACTCAAGCTCAGTAACATGGGTATATAAGCTGTAATATCGCATTCTGAAGGACCTAATTATATAGGCCTACTCGAATTAAGAGTAAGGTGTATTTGTATGTATGTATGTTTGCATGTTTGCACACGGATGTCAAAAACAACTCGAACGATTTTCTTCAAACTTTGCAAATAACTTAGTTCTGAGATAAAAATAATATAAATAAAGGTCTTTATACTAGAAAAAAATCTTATTTTTTTATAATCTTTACAGTAATTAAAGTTTTAATATTGGCCTTATGTAGTTAAAAATCAAAAAAAAGAAACAATGAAAACAGCTGACCCAACTGTTTAAGTGTAAACCACGTGTTCCAGTATAAACATGGGTCTTTAAATTGCATCCAGTTTCTAAATGATTATAAATGGTACTACTATAATAAAAACAATTATCATGTTTAAAATCGTACTTTTTACTGATGATAATGTTTTGATGATTAAAAGTTAGGTAAACGTATAAAACAACTAGGCCTAAACAATTTTTAGTATTGCAATTGAATTTAAAAAAAGAATTATTAACAATTATGAAATCAGCTGTTAACAAAATGATTAGAATTCACGTGTTACAGATAACTTACAACTTGTGGCTCAACTTGTGCAGTACTATAAGCTTTTAAACCAGAGTGCAGCATCTGTAGGCCGAGCAGTAGATTGCTGACTACATTAAAACAGTCTAAAAGGCGAGTCAGCGGAGCGAATGAGCTCTTCTTGAATAAGAAAAAAAGCCCTTTTTCACTTGGGATTTTAGTGCATCGTCAGTATCGGATATTACTATAAAGAATCATATAAGTTTACTGAGCTTGGCAACCAGTTAATAATTTAAAATACAAGTGTGCTGAAAATTCCTGCCAGCAATATCCGTTTCTTTTTAAAAGAAAAAA